>JAGXCT010032284.1:0-26441 GCA_022495035.1 Philopotamus ludificatus | reverse complement strand
AAATTTGCCTTAAGAGTTTAGTTGTCAGGCGAGCTGTATGGGCAGTAGCACCATATTGCTACCACCATACTTCTTGTGTTCCTAAGACTGTAGGACGCACGAAATTCTCTAGCATTTCTCGATACCTTTCGCCAGTGATGGTTAGTACGTTTTCTGCCTCATCTTCAAAGAACTAAGATCTAAGAATCCTTCCTACCACACTAAACTGTTACTTTTACGGGATGCAGATTACGTTGGTGGACTATTCTTGGATTTTTTGTTCCCAAGAATCGCATATTTTGTTTGTTAACAAATCCGTTTAGGCGGAAGTGGGCCTCATCGCCCATAATGAGATTGTGAATGAAATCAGCTTCTTGTCGTACCAGTTCTTGGATCTGGACAGGATACGCTAATCGATTCCGATAATCTGCTGGCTTCGGTTCCTGCACTAGCTGTATCTTATATGCATAGACATGCAGCATCATTTGAATCCTCTGGAGCGAGGTTCAGGACATCTCCAACTGCTGGGACCGCCTTCGAGTTGACATTGAAGGCTCTTCTTCAATTCTTCGGCGTACACGCTGAATATTGTGCTGTGACCTCCCTGAACGTGGCCTTCTAGCACGTGGTAAATCACTCACACACCCTTGAATTTGAAACCGCCGGAATAAAAGAATTATAGTTAATGTGGTTGTTTTCTGACTACAAAATGGCGAGTAGCTCTTTGCGTTAGCACAATTGATTGTTTGTTTTCTATATAGAATTCGATTATTTTAATACGTTGCTGTCATGAATTTCTCCATAATTAATTTCCAAGGATAGCGCTTTAATAATCTGAAATCAAATTTAAAAAAAATAATTGGTTGTAGGAACTTTGGGCCACCCTGTATCTATGCGTTTTGGATAACAGACCAGATAATTAATGATAATTATTTCCATTGAGATCATTCTTCAGTTCTTTGATAAAGCTTGTAAATAGAAGAGAGGCGTCTGAATAGCCTTTGCTCTTGAATCCCAATGAGGGCTAATGAAGGATTGTCGAAAACAAATTCCATCACAATCACTCCCATAGAAATAAATGCAGTTTTAATTAAGTACCATTTTTCTAGGAGAGGGGAGGGGGCGTATCGTGCGTATTTTATTAATCTAAATTATTAATATTTTTTATTCACACGCTAATGTTATGACGTTTAATGTAATAAACTATTAAAACTTGTTATTTCTATGCTTGAGTAAGTGTCTAGTGGAGTATTTTTATTATGACACTTTGATAAATGCTGGGATTTTCACGTAAAGTTTAAGTTTTAACAATTCGCCGAGCTTTATATGATATATATTTTACTTGAATAAAATTTATTAATAATTTATAATAAGTATCCGGGAAAAATGACTTTTGTGTATTTAAAAAAACAAAAATTCTCTAGAATAGTGGTATATAATCTGTGGTAGATGTGGTAGTAGCTGGACATTTTAAATAAATTTAGATAACGGTGACGACTAGTTGTGATGATTTCGAATGGCTTTTACTTTGCCATTCTTCGCATGCTCGTCGTGGTGGAGTTTCCTCCGCCATTTCGGAGCACGCCAAGAACAACATTAGTTGGCTACGCAATCCAGGTGCAGGTTGACCCACTAGCTTTCCGGAGGGGCAGGCCCCTCTTTGGGTCGGCAGGCCAACATTGCACGCCTTAGCGATAGTCTAAAACAGCCTAGGTGCGGCATTGCTTCCATCCGTAATGAGTTTTCGTTGCCGCTACGGCTCAGGAACTAAGGGACGGAACGAGTTTGTAGAAGCGGAAATGTGGATGGAAACGGCTCTAAGGAACTATCCCGGCATTTGCCTCTGAATGGCTAGGGAGCCGGGTCAACCTAGCCCTGGATAGTCGCATCTCTACATCAGTTACTGGTGACAGAGATACAAAGAATTGTTTCTATAATTCTATACTAGTTGTTATAAGTCGTTACTTTAAGCGACTATTTAATAGCTAAAACGAAAAATCTAAAGGTTTTACTGAAATCTATGGTTTTGGAAACCACTGTAACCTTTAGGTAACCACTTTAGGAAACCACTGTATAACCTATAGGACTCTTATCCTGTCCAAGAGTCGTGTGCAGACGAAAGTCCCAACTGGACTCACCATGAAGAATCTGATTCATCAAAGCTGCAAACCGCTTAACTTCTGCTCCTGTTAAGTCAGCAATTCTGTACATCATCCTACTTAACCTCCGAAAACCATTTTCTCCGTGAGACGATATCAGAGAAGCAGCGCGCCAAGCCCTACAAGCCTTCAATATGTAATATAAGTATATTTTAAGGCCCCTTCTGCGGTACGACGACCGTTAAAGGGCTACATGACGACAGTCAGTTACCTTTGCAGCACAAAGGGCAGCTAATAGATCGTGCCCATGTGGACTAAGGGTTGAGGCTTGGGGATGCGATTCTCGCTCCAGCCAGGCCGGCGAAGACCGTAAAGGCCCTGAAAGCAGGGCCGCTTGAGATCAAGTCTCGATGACTGATAGGGCCAGGGGCTAGTCTGACCGCATCTAGAAAGGTTTTCCTCGCGGAGTCGAGCTCTGGGCACGTCCAGAGGATATGGTCCGAAGTTTGTTTGTTGCACTCGAAAAAATCACAACCAGGATTGTCTTTGAGGCCGAGTTGATGCAGCTTGGTGTTGAATGCAACATGGCCTAAGATGAACTGGGACACATGGTATTTTGGTTCGATCTAGGGCATCGACATGCGCTTTTGCACGTCGGGAAAGTACAAAAAACTACGTCGGTCAGTAGTCTCTTGTGACCAGCACTTCTGCCATGCGGACATGGCTGTGCGGTAGACGGCTGCTCTATGAGGCGACCAGTCTTGGGAGAGGTTCGCCGGTCGTGCGATGATGGTGTCTGCGATCAGGGCCTCGAATCCTCTGTAGGTCAGCTAGAGTGCAACTCGCACCTGTAGCTCTAGCTCCAGCAGCAAGACTCCCGTCAGTACTGCAAGGGCCGCAGTGGAAGAGATTCGATAGGCCTTGGTTATCATAAGTAGAGACAATCTTTGCCCCGATAGTAGTCGGCGGGTAATTGCAGAGCTGGATGTCTTGTGGACCCTGAAATTGGCTGCATACCTGACGACCGGGGCAAATATCGATTTATAGTATCGTCTTATTATCCTGGAATTCAGACTCCATCCGGCCCCAGGGACAGATCTTCAGAATCAGTGGACATCGTATCATCACGCTGACTACCCTTGGAAACAGCCACGTTAACAGCCACTGGATCGCCGTTACGACGTCTGGTATCAGGAAACAAATATAAATAGTCCGTTGTCCGGCGAATTATGTTATGGGCTGTAGGTGTTAAAAGGTTAATATCCACGATTGAACAATACATTTTTTTAACTTTACACACAATAATTACGTACGCTGGTTTGCGCTTGGGAACGAAGTCTTGTATCTTGGTTGAGCTGCTCCATATCCCTTAGTACATCCGTTCTCACATCCCTTCTTGCAAGAATATTTTGATCTTCATTAAGACGCACCGCTCTCAAGCGCGCCAGTCAAATATTTTTTCATACAAGAGCGACAACTCGAGACTATGCCCCGGTTATGTGCCGAGAGCACACAATACGTTACATCTCGCGTGATACATGCATTGTCCAGAGACGGATCTTTTGTCACAGGCGGCGTACCCGAGTACGATCGCTCGTTCATACTCAACAAACACAATAGACAATAGACAGCCGGGGCACTCGTCGGTCTATTTACCAGCGGCGTCACCTCAAATAATTTGCCAACAGCTGAATTATTAATGAATCGCGATGTGGGGTAACCCCCGGTCAACCCCTCGGCATCGTTTATCAAACGGGGTTTTTCCGTGTTTCCGTACGTAGGTATACCATATTAAAAAGGCGGAGAAATGGATCTTCCGGGGGTAGCCGAAATCCGTCGAGATGGTGAAGGGATGCCCGGGGCGAGAGATGGGGTGTTCTCCCCGTCAGACATAGACCTGGTTAATTATAGAAATTTGTAGAAATTCTTCGGCGCATTTCGTACCATAATTTATGCGGATCGATCCCTAAGAAACCTGATAAAAAATAAAATAAAATGTAATTCGCAATATTTTTTTTACTCAATATTCCCAAGAATATATATATATATATATTGTGAACATAACACAAGATATTATATCTTATGCTTGTAATAAAGCGTGATGTGTACGACAGTAATATACGGGAACATAATAAGAAAATATGGTAGTTTTACGATAAAAAAGCGTGATACTACATATAACCCACTATGTTATCCAATAATCCGATCGTATTATATTAAATTTCAATGTTAAATTGCCATTTATTTTAATGAAAAACTCTGAAATATCACATTCGAAAGGGAGCTTTTTATAGATTTCAATCGGATAAATGGAAAATGTGAAGGTTGTGTATCGGCTCCTCAAAGTGCAGTTCAAAGCAGCGTCTCTGATTACAAACGAGTGCTTGCAAAATGCAAACATCTCAAAATGCCGTTTATTGAAGTTAGCTTTTTCCAGAAAAATTACCATCTATTTGATCCTACTGGTATTTTATAGATATGCACATTTAAAGTTATTAATATATTTTTATAAATACAATATAAATAGTTCAATAGAAATTAGTGGTGATATTAATTTTGTTGCAATATATAATATTATGTTCAGTGGCAGCTTCTAGGTAAAATATTTAGAGGTGCTGCGAAGGATTAAAAATTAAAAATGATCACGAGTGATTCAGTAAGGACGGCGCGGGACTGTTCCGAGTCGCAGTGCAACACAGCGCTAAGCGACGAAACCCCCTGACCCCGTTGCCGCCCCGTGTCCATCCAATACACGGCGCTAGTAGCGCTGACGAACATACAGCACTCTTTCTGTTTGGAAAGTTCTGTCGAGATACAGAACGGTACTGTCAAGATTATGTTAGAGCAAAATCGTTTTTTGACATCAGAGATTGCAGAAAGGCTTTATTCAGCTCAACAAACCATTTTGGACCTATTCGGTAACTAGGATTGTTGTGAAAATATCCGAAATGGGTGCCACATGAGTTAAGTGAGAAGAATTTGAATGATCGAGTCATCATATGCACATCTCTGCTTGCACGAAACAAAATTGTCAAGAAAAAATCAAAAACGAAGAAGCACTGGTCCTTCTGGCCATCACGCTGGCAAGAAGTCATAAATAATGATGAAAACTATATTATTCATTAAAGTTTTATTTTTCCTAGATAGTTGACCTGCTCATCCAACAAAATTTAACATTGAGGAATACAAAATTAGCCTGTCTACTTTCAAACTGTACTAGTAAACTTTAGTCATTGGACTTGGAAATAATCCGTGCTTTTAAACACTACCTCCCCGAGAATATCCTCCCCGATCGTTGGAAACTCGGACTTTTAACGTGCATTCCTAAAGCAAAATGTGATAAACCCCTCTCAGACCCCAATGCCTATAGGTCAATCACTCTCTTGCTGGCATTTGGCTGGAGAGAATCATCGCATCTAAATTTCGGAAGTTCTTTACTAAAAATGAACCACTGTCCGACCGACAATTTGGATTTGTGCTGGTACGCTCTACGGAAGATGCCATTTACTCGATTCTCTACCATGTAAATGCATCCAAATGAAAATACGCAATGGCAGTTTTTGTAGATTTTTAAGGCGCTTTTGATAACGCCTGGTGGCCAATGATACTCGCCAAACTTAGGGTTCGTGGTATCCTAAATAACTTATACAGCTGTATCCAAAGCTACTTCTGTAACTATAGCGTAATTTTTCGAAACGATTGCTCGGTAATTCGTCGATCAACTTCAATTGGATGCCCGTAAGGGTCTGTGTTGGGACCATTATTGTGGAATGTCCTCTGTGACGACCTACTAAACATTAGTTTATCAATGGACTGTCACATTATTGCGTATGCTGATGACATTGCCTTGGTTGTCGAGGCTGGCTCTCGCGTCTCAAGCCGATATAGCACTCAAAGCCATTTCAGAATGGGGCCAAGCCAATCAACTTTCATTCGCTCCAAAAAAGACTGAGGCAATCCTCCTCAAGGGTCGACTCAGTCCGTCGCGTCCTCCCCATTTTACATTTAATAACAGGAAAGTTCGAATGCCCCCATCAGTACACTACCTGACTGTATTGCTGGATGAACACGTTCACATGTGAGAGGTGCGGTTGACAAAGCTAAAGACGCGTTTTACCGTATTTCTTGCATCGCGTCTAACACATGGGGTGTAGGTTACAAATCGCGATTATTTGCCGCGTCCTTCCGCTCGACCTTGAAATACAGCCGAGGGCCGTCAGTTTTTGCTTTTAAAAAATCAGTCCTGTTGTCGTCGGCGTTACTACAATTTGCCCAATCGAGGGCGAATCACTGGCAACTTTAAAATTACGCGTCCGTGAATCGGCTCTTGATCAGTGGCAGGAGAGGTGGGATTCCTCCACCAAAGAGCGGACTACCTATCTCTTCTTTCGTGATATCAGAGCCAGGCGTAATTGTAGCTGGTTCTTCTCTGACTTCTGGGTCAGTAAATTCCTGACTGGCCACGGTAATTTCAAGGCTTAGCTCTAAGAGTTTAACCATGTAGCATCCCCACCTTGCTAGTGTGGGCACGTCTGTTAGGATTACAGTCACGTTATGTGGTCCTGTCCTTACCTGCACGTCGTGCATCACGACCTACTCTATGCTGTCCGATGCGGCATTTCTCCTACGGGTCTCCCGGTGGAGGGCCCTATCGGACCCTCCACCAAAAGACTTTCGAAAAGACTTTTCGATTTGACGGAATATTTCAATTCATTTTTTTTCGTTTCAAACGATTGTCGGTCCCTTTAAAAATGTAAAACGGGATTTCACTGTGCTTTAGATCTGGGTAGGCGCTCTGACCCTTCCCATGCGTCCTTGTACATATACAAGTGCGACGAGCTTCTCCAGGCTATCGTTTCTTCCAGCGAGATGCCCAAAGTATCGATCTGTAATGTCGGAGGAAGGCTGGAAAATCGGTTTGCTTGGTCTATGACATTATTATTACATTATTATTACAGTGGCCTTATAACCCTGGAGCGGGTCTTTGCCACCTGGAGGACACGTCCGTCTCAGTCATGATGTCATGACTGTAGGAGGCACGTTCTCCAGGTTATCTTGGCTCTTCGAATACGGGTCAGGTCGCCAACCAAAGTCCGGGAACCGAGCTGTCACGCGCGGATTGTAACAATAATAATTAGACGAGGGCCTCCCTGAATTGGCCTGGATAGCGGCCTGGCTCCTCATAGCTCCGTAGAATTCACGAAACTACGATTGTGCCCAACCGCCATCGCCACCACGTCTAATACCGGCACGCGACAACACTCGACAATGACAATGACATATGTTGAGGTTTTTGGAGACATTAACCCGAATAGGGTTCTAGAAGAATTCCGGCACCCAAAGTGTTTGCTATACTACGCATCAAAATTAGGTACTGCTTCATACAACAGGAGCAAGGTCCCATAGTTCGAGATCTATCGGGTACAGTGACCTTACCAACACGTGTTATGGATCAAGACAAGGGAAAGCATTCTGACGAAGCTTGTAAATTATATATAGATGCCCCAGAGTTTTGAGCTCAGTTTGAAACGGTCAACCATGTAAGAAGGCGATAACCTTCCCGGATAAAAAGCAGCTCACTCTGTTAGTGCCCTGTAAGTAATACTGTAATACTACTCCTAGTAAGTAACACCTAGTAAGTAACACCTAGTAAGTAACACCTAGTAAGTAATACTGTAATCCTCGGGTCGGCTAGGCTGATTCGTCCGCTGTATTGTTTCCGATGAATACAGATGCTGTTTATATGACAGACAAGTTTGTGCGTTTAGTGGTCCATGGTATTCTCAGCAGACGTCGTCAGCACCACATTTCAAAGGCGTCAATTTACTTTTTCATAATTTCCTTTTATGGTCCAGGTTTCATTCTTCAGAATTCCGTTGCTCGTAAGTATTGATCCGAGATAAAGAACTCTTCAACCCTCTCCAGATCCGGAAGATTAACAGATCTGGATAGCTGATTACTACTCTCGACGATCACCACCATGATTTTAGTAATGTTGATCTCGACTCCTAGTTTTTTACTTTCATAGATAACTTTTTTGAGCAGATACTTTTCATCCGCTATTTTTAATCCGCCTTCCCGGCTTTCAAGAGCTTTTCTCATTTATATGTATGCTTTATGTATCCTTTATTTCTATAATAATATTGTCGATTGTCGATGTAAATTCAATTCCCTAACTAAGGGTAACGACCACTCCTCGTTGTCGATTGATTGTTGACACACAATTTATAGCAGACATTGCCAACAGTGCACGGTGCAATAATGCAGGTTTGCGGTCAAATTAATTTTAACAATTCAGATGCTTGACTATGCACACATGCGATTCATTGTTTAAATTGATTTAAATTATTTGAATTGGACGAGTCGGCGCAATTTAACAATGACATTGTTGCAGTACAATCTGGAGTTATACTGCACCGATGCATTCATAAAATTTAAATTGCTCAATAAATAATAAGCAAAGGATTAAGCGGCATCAACACAAATTGAATTATAATATTAATCACAATTAAAAATAAGTTTATTATACTTTTAATTTAAACTTTCGTCAAATGATTTAAAAAGTTAAATTTGAGCAGTTAATTTATTGTACAAAAGAGTGGGAGGGGGGGGGGGGTGGGGCGGAGGGATAGAGTAGTGACCCCATTCTGTTTTAACGCGAGTTGTTAAATTGTTGAGACGAGAGTGGATAGCAGAAGAAAGGGGACTGGATTAAAATGATAATTATAAAAAAAAAGAGTAGAAGAAGTTTAAGAATATCGTAAAAGTGTTGACCCATTAACTTGCGATGGCTTTGTCTGCAGCGGTTCCCAATCGGTGTAGTTTGAAACAAAAGACATAAAATTC
This sequence comes from Philopotamus ludificatus, assembly GCA_022495035.1. Classification (NCBI taxonomy): domain Eukaryota; kingdom Metazoa; phylum Arthropoda; class Insecta; order Trichoptera; family Philopotamidae; genus Philopotamus; species Philopotamus ludificatus. The sequence goes on along the minus strand of JAGXCT010032284.1, from coordinate 17,517 downwards.
TGCGCGATTGTCAACGGTGGTATGCGAGCTCGCGGAAAGCGGGAGATCTGTCTTTCGTTGTTCCGCTTTTTGTCGTCGGCGTCGGAAGTATTGGAGCGACGGCAGATTTGGCCCAAATCCAAATCCGGAAAAACATGGAAAATGTGAACATTTTTAATTATTTTTTAATAAAATGAGTGGCATGTCACAATAAAAACAACAATATAAAATTATTGTATAATCAACCACGACTAGGTACTTGGATAGGTTAAACTTCCAGGAAATTCTATCAATTTCTTATGATACTGACCAAGGAGTGAATGTCAGCATAGCTGTGCCAATGTGGACCTGGCCTATTGGGGACCCCAATTTTTTTCTCCAATGACTCTTTTAATATAAATTCTATATATTAAAAACTTTTTGTATTTGTCTAAAAGAGTCTAAAGAATAAATATTATAAATAATCAATTGAAAAAAACAACAATATTCGCTTCTGTTGCCATGGACGCGTTATTTTTTTCGCTCGCATCAGGTACACTGTGTCAAGGGCGAGTGAAGTGTGGACTCAATCTGTGGCGAGACATTCTTGAATGCGCGTATCATTTACGCATCATATTGATTAGTCAAAAATTCTAAAATATCGACAAAATTATGAAGCATATCATGAAGAATTCGTTAATATTTTGACTTGAAATGCTTGGGGTCTCTGAGGGACCCCCTTCGGACGACGCGGTCGTTTTCGAGCCGCCGAGACGGATGGATCAATGAAAACCAATGTCATGCCTTTATAAGCAATTACGACTGAGCTAATATAGTACTTGATGGTTAGCTAGAAGTGAGATAGACTAACAATCCACCACCCGTGTTTCTTTTTATATGCCTTTAATCATGACAGGGTCTGTCATGATTAGCCCTTAAATGCATGGACTTTCCAAATAATAAAATACAAATATTATCAAAATCAGCCTGATAATGACAGAAAATGTATGTTGTAGATCTACAACACTATGCATTCAGTCGTTATTTGTCATGAATATCGTTTACATTTTGGATTTTTACATCTATTTCTTTTGGTCCATATATGCTAATATCCGACAATATCGGTCATTATGTCTTTTGATGGTACATTGCTGTGTTAAATTGCTTTAAGACCACTTTAAACGATAAGGCTGTTGTAAATACTTGGTCTACCGCGTTTGATGGTATCAATTGTTTTAGGGAACATATCTGCACGCTCACTCCTGAATTCAGATAAAGCCATCTATATTGTTTTATTATTTCCCTTTTGCTTATTATTTTTTTGTACAAAATCTACGCGTTGATTACAGCCATATCCGACATAGCCATATATGGTATGAAATCCTCAAATAACTTTCTATTTGAATATTATACCTTTAAATAAAAATGTCCATGATATCGACCCTCAAAATCATTCTAGGGCATAGATTTTTTTTTCATTTTTCTTTCTTGTCAAATCTATTTACATCAAAAGATTAGTTTCCTGTACAATCTTATCAATGGTGTGTCCATTTCCTTAAGTTGAGATAATAACCAGTGTTTATTGCTGGTTTCGACTGCAACCATAAATTATAATATTCCTCAAATGCATGTTGTTGCATTTCTACAACATAGTTTCATTTTAATTTTATACAGCTATTACAAATAATATATATTGTAAATAAATAAATAATGGTAGAAAAACATTTTTGCAGTATATATATAAATTTCATTTCACTTTGTTATATATAGTAATAACAAAAACTAAAAAAAATACCAAAGATGTCAACCGTCTGTACCAGACGAAAACATGTTTAATATTAACTGTCACATTTGGGTGTAGAATATAAAAGCTCATTGGTATACAGTTGATTAATTTATTAATCATGAAATGAGTTATAAGTTAGTAAATTTATTGTTGTAGTTCTGCAACATGATGCATTTCAGGTTAAAAGATGGAAGCTATGAATATCAAGAAAGTCTTTCCGTGGCTTTCTAGAATTATACCATCGATGACAAGTTATTAACACATTATTTAAAAAATTGTATGTACTGAAAATAAGAGCAAAATTTACATGGAATGTCTGAAAAGTTTCAACGTAACAATTTCAGATTTACGTGTCAGCCAGTCATTCAAAATCGTTTTCTTCAATCGCGTAAAAGTTTCTATTCTCGGCATACGAGCCACGTACACACCCCAGACGAATATTCCAAAGTTGTCCCGCAAGCTTTTTTATTCCGGGAAATGTTTAATGCATATCTGTGAGAGCGTTACAAATTTTCAGCAGTCGACCCCGTATCGTGAATTAATTCAGAACACCTAATGAAAAACGCAATCGCCCTGTTATCTGATCAGAGCTGGACAAGCACGGTGGGAGGTTCCTGTTGTCCGACACGTGGTAAGAGGGATGACGTCAATCTCTCCCCCTACCCTCTGTGTATAGCCGTAGTAAACATGGCATTGCATGTTGCAATTATACTATCAGGAATAAATATAAATGTAAGTACTGCGATCTAATGTTATTTTTTTATTATGACTGGCCTGAACACCGGCCAAAAATCGATTTATTTTTGAAAATATGGTATTAGGTAATATACTCGAAAACAACCGCGTCGTCCAAAGGGGTCAATCGCCCTCGGCAGATCGTACCGGATGCGAGCGAGCGAGCCACAGCAGCGAATATTGTTGTTTTTATTTTTTTCTCAACTGTAGACAACAAAAGGACAATGATTATTTGTACTATTTTATCTTTAATCTTTTTTAGACAAATACAAAAAAATGACATGTAGAATTTATATTAAAAGAATTATTCGAGAAAATCAAAAACTTAGGGTCCCCGAGAGACCCCATCGGCATGGCTATATGTAGATTTAAGTATTGTCGCTTATCGGTATCGTTGTTGAGCGCAATTACGTAGATTCTACAGAACTATGAGAAGCTCGGGCTGCTATCCGTGGCAACTAAGGGACGTATCCTACCGGAGGTGCCCGTAGCACCCAATCAAACCGTAAATTAAATACGAATTGGCCATAGCCTAGTTCAATTTTTATTGTTACTTAGTTAACTTGGAACATTGACTGTTGTCAAGAGTCCTAGCATCAGCGTTGGAAGGACGTGCTTCGGCCGGGAGCTTGGGAAGTGGATAGAAGAAGCCTTGGATCGGCGGAGATCGCGTAGTGTCCTAAAGGTGGCAAAGATTGGGTTAAAAGATTGAGCACTAGCGTACAGTAACCTATTCGTTCTCCTATACTTTGGGACGGAGAGCTTAAAAGAGTTGACAAATTCTTCCGTCTACTCCAACCAGCCCTGAGATAAGCAAGGCCGAAATAGATAATCATCTTCAACGAGTCCAGCCCAGGAAAGCCCCAGGTTTTGACTGTCTGAATTATAATATCATAAAGCGCACTTGACCCATTAAAGGAGCCACCATCGCCTACTTTTTTAACTGCTGCTTAAAACAGGGCTCTTTTCCAAAGTATGTATTAAGCCTAATGTTGGCTATCCTCAACAAGCTTAAAAATCATAGGATCCCGTGTAACCTGTAAGCTGTCATAAGCAGCTACTGCAGTGACAGGATGATAATAATAGATGCTGGAAGTGAAGCCATAACCTCACCGATCACTATGGGCTGTCCGCAAAGATCGATCCTAGGCCCTCTATTATAGAATATCCTCTTTGACGATCTATTGAGGATTTCGTTGCCGCCTAATTGTGAAATCAATGGCTACGCCGACGACATCCTGGTGCTTGGAGGCGGGGATACTCGCTCTTAAGTTGAGAGTGCTTGGAGCTGGTAGAAACTTTTTGAAAAAACCTTTGGAGTGCAAAGGGTTAAGCTTCGTCAGCTACAAGTTCTTCGGGGTTATCGTTAAGGACTTCCTCAAGAGGCCGCCGCTTGTTGGCATCCCCGACGGAATCAATTTCTCCATTTAAACCAGAGGTCGATACCTAGGTGTCACACAAATGGCAACCTGGGTATGTTCACTCACACGAATAAAATTGTTGAGAAGGCCAAACACTTTATAGGTTGTTTCAATCGGGTGGCGGGAGCGGACTGAGGATCACGTTACCCCATAATGAGACGGTACTATGTGTGCATCTTTAGACCCGTCATAACATACGCCAGTAATTTTTGGGCCCACCGGGCTAGTTTATCTCTGGTTCGCTGCCAGTGCTCTGTCTATAGGACTGCTTCTACAGCGGTTCTGTCGGTCCTTGTCGGCGTTCTGCCACCCGACTTGGAACTCCAAATCCGGGCTGCGGGCTGGTTGACCCCTCGTGGCTATCGAGCACATCTTGGGGACCAGGAAATTCTCCCGACCGACGTCGAAGCTTTGGACCAAGCCGTACCAAGAGACTCCATAGTATTGCGTTAAAGATATGGCAATCTAATTGGTCTGCTGAGAGTACAGGCAGAACTGGTCTCCGGTTCTTCTCTAATGTACTAAGTTGCATTGGTTTATTTCTGACCATTATGTGTCCCAGTTTGTCATGGGACATGGCTCCTTTAACGCCAATCTTTATCATCTGGGCTTCAGGTATGACTCGGCAACACATTCTTTGGGAATGTCCGGAGTTTTCTTATGGAAGAGAGACTATGTTCAATGTAGTGAGGCGGTCCCCTGGCACCGTCTGTCACCAGGACCTTGTCTCTTCCATCCCTGCTTACAGGGCTTTTGTGACTTACGCCGGCCAGGTCGAAACGTTATTCTCCCCCCCTTAAAATATTACCCTAGGCTTCTTAGGTGTAGGTTGCCTGTAATTCCAAGGAGTATTTAGATGCGATGGTTGCCACGATGGCTCGACAGAGGTAGTCGTCTACATTTAGACTCACCGTAGGGCGGGCCCCCCAGGAAAACCTCAGCCATATTTTGTTATTATTTATAATAATTTTGTAATAATATAGATTTCAATTATTTATAATGCAGATATGTTAAATAATTGTAGTTGATAATATATGGTTGATGAATAAAGAATTATTAAAATCTCCAATACTCACGGTGTGCAGAATTGACTAATGACCTAATATTTATGCTCTTCTTCTTCCAAATCTTGTCAAATGAATTATGACACCAATATTTTTACCTACAAATCTGAATATTCAGTCCCTTATAGAATCTCGAGGATATGTAAAATTAGTATTTTAGCAATTATTTATTACATTGTTTAAATAATTTATAAATAAGTGTATTGTTGATTTTAGGATCTATTCTGATTCTGTGTTTATTGTTGGATTAGATTTTCTGCTCTGCATCTCCCCCTATTTACATTAACTCTTATGATGGGGGGTAGATAGGTATCTGCTTTGCATAAAATTGATATAAAGCCCAGATTTCTGTATATTGCAGAGGATGAGGTGAGTAATGATTATACGAGGTCTGGGGCACCTAGACCACAAATTTATATCTCGGCTGCTAATAACCGAATTTTCGATAACGGACTTACAGGATGATTTTGTATGTGGCGACATAAAAACGATCGCAGTAACAAATCCCATAGCGATTAATTGTTTAGTGTTTGCAATGCTAACACAAGTGCTCAACAGTTTGTTATTTCGCCAGAGGGACTTGCTAATATTGCGTCTGGGACGGTTAAATGTTTCCGACTTGTGGACACAGTGAATCAATAACTATCTACATATATGCATTTACTGTGTATGTAGTTATTAGTAGTCAGTTAATGAGTATGGATCTGTAGACCAGAGACAGAGATTCTATGTTAAACATCATAGATTATTGCCTAATTAAATTTCAAATAGCATTGGAGGGAGTATTTAAATAAATATATATATTTTTTAATATTAATACTAGCTTAATAAAGATGTGAATAATGTGCAAATATTGTAAATTAAGTAAAAAAATACGATATGATTATGAGAAGCATGGAAAAAAATTTGACATCTCCTTGTATTACAAGTCTTGTGAGTCAATGAAGTATTGATGAAGAGTCATTCAATGAAGACTAAACCTCTTCAACACGTAATTTAATCATTGCTAATTTCAAAATCGGTCAAGATGTTAGACGGTTCTTTAGACTTGTAGGGAATAGAGAAAATAAACTGAAGGTTGAATTGGCAGAAGGCACAATACTATGATCTGACTAATTTAAATCTAAAAAAAATATTCAAACCACAAAAAATCAAATCTTTCCAAACCAAGTGAGCACCGTGACATTTTTGGATTTTATTTCGTAAAATTACTTTTTCTACTTAACGATTTACATATTTTTTCTTCGCGTCTTCATAAATCCGCCTTTGGACAAAAAGTTCGTGCACTAAACCGACTAGGATGTTAATTAATTATTGTATATATATATAAAATTATTAATTATGATTGTATATATATAATGAATCTACTGCTTCTACCTACAAAATACACACTTAAGTCTGAAGTGCTTGTTATATGTACTTAGGGGCCCTTGACACGCCGTGAGTCTTTGGCATCCGGGGGGCACTACAGCATCTCCCATGGTCATAAGACACTTCCGCCTAACTCCAAAGCTTTAACAGAGATGCATTCGAATCAGCTCCGTGGTCAGGTTCTTGATGACTATTTTTCTTCTTCTTTTGCCTTATACGTTTTCAGAAGTAGATTATCTACTAATCTTTGCCTTCTTACCATAAGTGTTTCTATCTTTAGCGACCTGCAACTATATCCATCAGTTGGGAGAGTTTCTATCGACGGCTTCATTCTTTCCAACTACTATTTCACTTGCAATTTTTGCTCCATCAAGGTTTGGAGAAGGCGATACTTTTGGTCTTGTCTCTTGTTCAGCTTTCAAAGCTTTAAAGTTCATCAAAGATTTTGTCAAGCTGTATGGAGGGATGGAGTTAAGTCGCATCTGCTTCTCTCCGCAGTTCATGATTGTACGGTTCCGGTACATTCTAGTAGCCCAACTTCCTTATCGTTTCTCTTATACTTATACTATGCCAATTCGGAGTCTGTTTAGCATTTTTCATTCCGCATAGGGCAGGGATCCGTCTGATGGAAGCGTCTCTGCTAGCTGCCCACCAAACGTTGTTCCCCCAATAAGTAAGTCAATGAGCACATTTGCTATTGTGGCATAGCTGGTTCTTAAATTGGGTTTTCTAGGAAGGGGCCTATGTCCGAACTTAAAGTGTCTTATATTCTGAGTTTGATGGGCAAACAATTTTATTGAAAATAATATGTCTCTCTGAAGATCCGTCTCCGAACTTTTCAGCGATGCTACGTGTGATTTGTTCTTATAACTATATGGTTGCGAGAAATGAACGTTGCTAGTAGCAAACAATAACCGGCTTAAAGGGTTTGAAATGTGGTGCTACTGAAGAATGTTGAACATACCACTTGTGGAATACGTCAAGAATACAACCGTCCTCCAACTTCTTCACAAGGAGCGGAAGCTTCAGGACACCGCAAAATTGAGTACTTTGGACACATTTGGATCAAAATATAACCTTCTGCAAACCGCCATGAAGGGAAAAGTAGAAGATAAACGGTGGTTGGGAAGTAAGAAGCAGTCGCGGCTTTACAATATTCGCAAGTGGACCGGATTGGAAGCTCCAGAATTGTTTCAACTCGATAAAACAGACATGTAAATGGATGAATAATAATATAAGGTCATGTAGATTGTCTACGTCTGAACATGAACAGGGCATCCGAAGATGAAGATTCATTTTTGTCACAAAATCACAAAGTATTGTCTGTGTCTGAGCATTGGTTCTTTGTAATATATTGAAGAGACTAGTAGAAGATCTAAAAGAAATGTGGAACTACAAAGAAGACCGACTTAAAAGGATTCTTCGATACTTTGGGCATCTCGTCATAAGAAATGATAGCATGGAGAAGCTCGTCGCGCTTGGAAACGTAAAAGGACCCAGGTGAAGGGACGGGGAAGTCTTCACCAAGTGAAGACCGCCACAGGTAGCTGCGATGAGGGATGCAGAATGCAGAGAATCCTGGAGAGACAAAATCAAGAAGATTCGGAACAAGAATTATCACGATCCTAAGACATTAGGGTGCCGTCCAAAGAAGAAGTAGGAGATAGTAGGCTGCAGATAGTTCAAAGAATACGGCTTGACCGGGACTCGATTTCCCTGGTTTGATGCCTGTTTGAATGTCGATTTTTTTTTGTCGACTGTTCGGGCTATTCTGTAGTCATATCAACAAGATTTGCTTCAGTTTTTGAAGTAATAATTTAACTAAGTTTAAGAATTGTAATCTTGACAATTCTCAAGAATTGTCCTAGTTTTGATTCTATTGAATTTGAATCCAGAAATTATTATATTATGCAGTTTTTTTACGTCAAACCCTTTGGCAAATCAAGTGCATCCTTTTACAAATCAAATGCATCCTTTTGCAAATCAAAAACACCCTTTCACAAATCAAATACAACTTTTTAAAAATCAAATACAACTTTTGCAAATTAAATTGACCCTTTTAAAAATTAATTTAAATAATTAAATATTTTGTAATATATATACTTTTTTTTATCACTTCCTTTAAAAATGTAAAAATCGGGTTCCATTGTATTTAGTAACCCGAATTAACGTTTTTCCACTAATTACGTTTTTTTATCAGTTCCTTTAAAAACGTAAAAAACGGATTCCACTGTATTTAGTACCGCGATTCTAACTTTGAATTTACGTTTTCCCGCTAATTACGTTTTTTACCATTTTTATGTTACTTTGATGCATGTGCAATAATAAAATAATCAAAAATGTTTAATGAACTATACATAATGTATGTATATTTTCGTTGTGTATGTGTATTTTGAGCATCCATCGGTTCAATTTCGAAACTTTACTAATCACTAACAAATGCCAATACATGGTACAATGAATTAATCGAATTGTCTCTGGTGTTTTAATTTTAGAGGTTTTTTTCCCCGAAATTAGTACACATATTTTATTTTTTGGCACTCTCTACATATGTTCAGAATGGCACGTATTTTGACACAACCAATATGCAACAACTTCTAAATATTTTTTTCTCATTTTTTAGAAAATTACTTTAATATTTTTTATGTACCGAACATCCAGAAAGTGATAATTTTAATTTCTATACTGTCAAAAAAACGTATTTAGCGGGAAAATGTAAATTTAGGGTTAGAATAGCGGTACTAACCACAGTGGAACCAGTTTTTCACGTTTTTGAAGGAACTAATAAAAAAAAGTCATAATTTGATTGTAATTACCTCTAAACTATGACAGGTATTGTATTCATTAGATAGTATTCAGATGGGTGACCATTCTGAATACTTCTGAGTGACGCTGGTCAACAGAGGGGTAGGATGAAGGCTGACGACCTTCATTTCACAAAAAAATAATTGTCAAAAATATAAACTGGAAAGCGGGCAACAGCGCTTTTCAGTATAAAAAACTGCGATGCAGAGCAGAAGGCAACGGGAAACCACTGCGCTATATATTCTCATGAAAACTATGTCCATGGTCCTCCATAAGGGTAATCATGCACATGGTCACGATCCTCAGAAATGAGGGAAAGTGGATTAATATCTTATATATATATAAAAAAAAAAATAATATGTAATCGCTTCACGACTCAAAAAAAAAAGGAAATATATTAAAAAATATTTAATTGTTTAAATAATTTTTTAAAAGGGTCAATTTGATTTGCAAAAGGGTGTATTTGACGTAAAAAAACTGTATCTAGTCTGTGTACAATTGCGCGTTTAGACATGTGGAGGGCCAGACGATGGTTGGTGTAGAATTGCTCCCGGTTTTATCTCCGTACTTTTATTATCTTTAATTTTAAAGATAGTCTGGAGTCATACGACTGAGTTCCGTCGGATTGAGAGCTCCCCGTTATCCAGAGCCCCCTCGACTAACTACCCGCAAGTATTTATGTGTTTGTCCGCCATCTTTGGAGCGTGGGGAACGGGGAGGGCGCGTGCCGGAGGGGGCGCTCCTCTCGCCAGTCGAGCAGCCGTCGACGGCGGGTCGACACGCGTCGACGCCGGCCTCGCTCCGATACATCGCGCGCGATAACAACTCGCTCCACTGTGCCATAGCGCGAGTGCAACGGAACACCACAGTGCATCGCAACCGTTCTCCGATAGATGTTGACCGTTGAAGACGTCATTTTATTTTATTTTCGTACGATGACACATGGCGATTGTTTTGGTAAGTGCAAAATGTATAACCCCTTCTAAACCTATGTTAAACCTTTTCTTGATCTAAACAAGGAAGTTACGCTTTTAAGAATAATTTAAAAAAATGTTTAAAAAGATTTTTCGTTAAATTATGTATGCAGTTTTATGATCCGATCCCCCATGATGAATTTTTAAACGATGACCGTCTGGGACGTCTATTCTCCGGTCTGGAATCTACCTACCTACAAAGAATTTTAATGAATTTCTTTGACAGAGTGCACGAATGTATACACATGTATGGGGTGTGTCAAGCCGAGTGTGCTTAAACGCCGAGGGATGATGGAATACGTAATTCGAAATAAAAAAAAAATCGGAAGAAGTCTCTCGAGCTATTATTTATTTTAATAAATCAATATTGACGTTTAATAATATTTTGATTGAATCGAGATTTGCCGACGATGTGTACTTGCCAACTTTCAAAATCTACGCCCCCGTTTCCGCCCCACACCCCCGATTCGCCCCGACACCCTGGATATAATTATAAAATACACAATTTCAACTTTGTGAGGAAACTTTTGATGTTTCTTCCCACCTCCTCGCAACTTTTCCGCAATGGCCGGGTTGACCTTCGATTTAATCGTCAGACTAGACGATTAATCCTGGAAAACGAACAGATTTCAAAGTATGTAATATTCGCCAGGATTAAAGCGGACCGCTTAAGCAAATTTTGAATCGTCTCAATGTACTGGGAATCGGGGAAAAACGTTTGACCTCAGAGAGAAAGTGGAATAATTTAGTTTAATTGCTTAATTGGGAGATTGAAGAAGCGGACCGTAATTGTTTCAGCTTTATTGCCGAGATTAATCAGGAAATTAAATCCTGAAGAATATGCTAGTAGTTATTATTTCAATAGTTTATATATTAAATTAATTATAATTATGAAGCAAATACTATTAATACACAGACTGTCTGAATAAATAATATATATGAATTTGAGTTTAAATGATTTTTCATTCAAATATAAATAAATATATACTATTTATTTAAAATCTATTATTATATTTAAAACATATTTGATTTAGACAGACAAGAAAATTAGCTGAATTTTCGTATTTATCATTATTTTAAATTTATTTGTTAGTATTAATGGAGTCCCTTTTAAAGTAATTCTCATCAGACACATCACTAAACTTATGCTAGTCCATTTTCCAATTTTAGAAGCACTTTTTAATATGGCGATAAGATATCTCTTATTGCCTCCCTAATATTGGCAAAACGTGGCCCTTTTCTATATTTTATTTTGTTATTTTTGAGAATAATAAGTAGTAGAAGGCATTTTAGGCGAATACGGAGGCCAAGGAAATATAAAAATATTTTTTTTGAGCAAAAATCCATTCAACATTTTCTATTCTTTCCATAATTGAGAAATTGTCAATCACATCAGTACTTTTTCTATATCACACAATGGAGTAAGCATTCAAAAAAGCAAAAAATGTCAAAATACGTCAGAGACAAGTGTATTAAGACAACAAAAAAAATATGGAAGAATTAAAAACCTCATGAAGTGTTAAAAATCCTATCATATTTTATAATCAAACCCTTGAAATAAATAAATTAACCCTTCAATTATTATTTGCAATAATATTTAAATTATTATTGTTTGATTAAAACTCATACTTTTAAATGGAATCTTATCAAAATAAGTTGATTTTTTATTTAAAATTATGTTTCTCAATATAATGAGCGCGTAAAAAAATATATAAATATATTTAACGCATTAAATATAATATAAAATTAAATAGTTCACGATTAAAAATAATAAGTAAATTCTATTTCTTTGCCATATTCTTTTAAATTTGATAGATTTATTGTAAAAACTTGATAGTTAAGTGGCAATTGTATAATAACCATATACACTGCAAAGCCGCAGCACCCCTAAGATGTCAGCGCTACCAGCGTCATGTATCGGATGGATACGGGCCGGTAGCGGAGTGCGGGGGGAGGGTCTCATCGCTAGCAATGTGTAGTCATACTAACTCACTTCCGCTTCTTTGAGTCACGTGTCGCTCGTCACTTATTCTGTTATTGTTGATATTATTTAGTATTTTTAATTATTATTTCAAATTGATATATATTTTACCCGCGAGTCTCAACTGATTAAATGTTTTAGTATTTGTAGAGTTAGAGATAAATTAATATTTGCTGATAATTCTCATTAATGCTGTTTACCAGAGAATGTTATAATAAAATGAACATTTTTTTAAGATCGTGCAAAAAATAAATCGCTTCATTTTCTTTCATCACTTTTCTTTGAAGCCGTGCAAGAAAATCCGATTGTGTATAAGTCGCGAGAATTCTTTGCCCCTGTACGTATCCATCTACTTCTTGTATTTCTATTATTCCACAATTTGTAACTGCAGCGCTGCGACCCAGTTAAAACACCGGCGCCGCTTCAAATCGGGCGCCCGGGGCGCCCACTCGTTTATTTTGTTTTCGTTTGTAATCCAGCCGAGGACTCACTTCTCGCATTTATTTTCTTGTTAGGAGGACTGATCGATCTGATATGAAGTGGGGTCGCGCACATAGGCAACTCCGGAGATAGCTATCCCCTAGCCCCTATCCCCTAACATTTCGCAAAGAGGAATCCCCTGCGGATTCAGCGCAGGGCTGCTCCGCCATTCTTTATTATAATACTGTTACGGCCTGTTCCGATGAGAATTTTAATGCATGAATTAATTTCGTTCATTTCGTTTCATTTAGTAGGGTTTCAGATGGCATGGGGTATGGGACGGGGGCTATTTTGTTTTCAGGTATTACCTGAAAACGAGCCCAAATTTCGCTAACGTGTAACAATGCTTTTAAACACTTTGTTTTATTATATTTGGCGCTGAAATATTGTTCGTATTTTAATTTGATCATCGAAAAACAAAACATTTCTGGGGGTGGGATATAACGACACGGGACTGGGGGAGACTCGGCACATGACTGTGGACCATTTGTCACGTATTGTTCACACTTATATAGTGACGTGTATAGTGGGATCTCATAAGATTATCAGAATCGGTTGCGGTTAGTCAAAGCGAATACAAAATGACGTGTATTTTAAATAAAAATACATTGTTTTATGTTTACGACTGGGACGTGGAGCTTCTATATTCCATATATTATCGCACATCAGCTTAGTATAAATCGCATGGGATTTTATAACAATGCAATACTGCATTCTGTTTTATTACAGTTTATAGCGTTTTGTATCTAAATATTATTTTCCAGTCATACTATGCAACAATATTTGATTTAGTTCTCACTCAGATTGCATATATTTATTAAACTCGAATGCCGCCCTAGAAGCGGCATCCGGATTTTTCCGCATCACTCGAATGCCGCCGCTATAGCGGCATGAAACAAATCAATCACGTATCATTTATACAATTATTATCCAAAACAATAATTTATTAAATAACACGTGTTTTCATTTTAATTCATGGTCAATGGATATTATAGAATATGTAGGGTTCGTAGGGTTATAAATTGGGTTGATGCTTGAATACACTGGATGCAGATTGACTTTAATTAAAATAGCGTTCTCTAACTCGATTTTTTTACAATTCGTGTATAATGCAAAGGCGTCCCATTTACAATGGCTTTATTTTTGAACTAGCTACCTATATTTTGAAAACTTTTTTTTTGGGGATGGAGGTGTGCGTAATAAACTCATACATACTCTAAAAAATCACGAAGGAAAAATAAATGAAAAGCCTTTGACTCGCCTAAAATTTGTTAAATTATTAGCTGACCAGCTTGTAGGTGATTTTCGGCAGGGTGCCAAATCCCGAGGACGCACTTCCCAATCTTCCTGCGGAAGATCGTCTTATTGATGAGACGATATTGCGTTCTGGGACTAAAAAAGACTGGGTTGTTTGTTCAAATAGAAATATTCCGGGTGAAAGACGTTAAACAACTTTAAATAATATTTTTCCCCCTTAATTAAATTGATAATATATAAATAACAGTAAAAAATAAAATTTTAATCAAAAAATGGCTTTTCTTAATGCTTATACTCTTTACATGAGCCTATTGCAAAGTTGATTAAGTGTTTAGACGCCACGGCGTGCAGGCACGCGAAACCGGCTAACCAACAGCGCCACGGCAAACGCTATTACGAATTTAGTTATGAATAAACATAATATTTTTAAATGAAAATTAATGCAGAGACATCTTTTGAAGGCAATGTGATTGTTAGAATGTCGATATCTTTAGCTATTTATTTTATTTGAAGTTTATACGGCGTACGGTAAAAATCCATATAATTAGCTTGGCGTTTAAAGGGTTAATCCTTAAAAATGCTTCGAGTTGGCGGTATTGAGGACTCAAAAAATTTCGAGTGCAAAAGGTTAAATGTTAAACGAATCGTTTAAATTTAGGGATCTGTTTTAAAACAATACATAAAGTAAACATTTTCTGTCGGGATTGAATTTCGTGTAAAATTAAATCTCCTTTTTATTAAATTGTTTTCAAATCTTTTTAAGACACTTTTTCTTAGTAGATTTAAAAATATCATATAATTGAACTCCCTAGACATATAATAACGCTTAAATTGATATTTTCTAATCTAAATTTAGACTAATCGTGTATTTAGTTGGAAGCTATTGAGACGGAAACATTTCCACAAAGGCAAACATCATCAATGAAAGAGAAATACGATGTTTCAGTTGAGATGTTCAGTAAATCTGATATGACTTAAAATGATTTTAAAATATTAATCAAAAATATTCCCATCCCTTTTCTAATTTTCCGTTAATAATAATGTATTAATTATTAAATTATTTTTATTATACTATTCGTACGTTAAAATATTTTTAGGTTTAAGTCTCTTATTTTACTGTCTTTCATAGTAGCCAAGTGTGATGTCTTGGTTTTTAAAATAAGAAAAAAAATGGCATAGGTATTTTACCCTTTTAAGGATCTAAAGGGTTTAATCTGATATCTGAACCAATCATTTTTTTTTAACTAAATGGAAATAAACTTGGTTGAAGTTGTTTGTTAAACATATGTAGGGCCAATACTCACGGGGCTCATGGAATGTTCCAATATTGGAACATTTTATTTTTTATCAGTACTCCATTATCCATTGACGAATATAAATTAAAACTTATTCAGTTGATAACTGATAAACACAAAAAGAGTGTCGTGCAGTTTTTGTTTTAGTTTTAACTAATGGGTGTGAGCAGTGGTTTTTTAAAGGCTTATGTTATGGCTCGTAGGTAACATGCATATATTACGATAATGCAAGTTAACTGCGACTGAGCTAAGTTAGTAGTCGGATAGGTGGCCGACGAAAACTATGAATTCAGGGAATTCTTTATAACACTGGCTAGGAGGTATGAAAGTGGAAGAGATCCATTACCTCCATATGTTTTGTAAAAATAATATTTATGGGTTGGAATTAATTATTTTAATGCCATCTATCCTGCGTTGAATCTATATTTATAAAACAAATAAAATTTTAATCCAACTAAAATAATATTAAAATACCCAGTGTCGTGATTTGACACTGAGAGGAATATTATTGTGAGAGACTTATCCACTTGGATCTTTAGAGTCTTTATCAAATCTTTATATGGATGAATGGCGCTTTGGAATCTTTCTGTTGTGCCATTCATCCATCGTGGACAAATAAATAAATAAATAATTATATTTAACAAAAAATATCATGTGCCAAGTATTTTTTTTATATTGATAATATTAATTAAAATGTATCATTTTTGTAGATTCGTTATTTCCATTAATTTTATTGAATTAATACGTTCGTCTTTTTTAGTTTTTTAAAGGGTTTTTACGTCATACTCTTTTACAAATAAATACACCATTTTACAATCATGTTGACCCATTTTCTATTGAAAAATCTATTGAAAAGGGGTCAATTTGATTTGTAAAAGGGTGTATTTGATATGCAAAAGGGTGTATTTGATATGCAAAAGGGTGTATTTGACGTAAAAAACGTGTATACCCAGTGTTTGTAAAATTTTGAAAAATTCGTGTAAAACCAATACAAATGTTAAGGAGTTCCAGTTCAATTAAAAAATATACTTCGATTCGTTCACAATTTTTGTTCTGAAAAAATCCAGTTTAACTTAATGTTTTATATATTTATTATAATAATATTTTCTACCGTAATTTAGAATATTTTATTTATTTTTTTGTGAATAGCATCCGATAATACACGAATTTATCTAATAATAAATAATATAAACCGATATTTTATTGGTTCAGCTCCAATTTTCATTCCGAAAAAATTATGGATTTTCCGCTTTTTAGATCAGCTCTGGTACGTGGCCCTGATTTTTTATAAAGCTAACATTTTAAGCTCTACAAAAATTCAAAAATGGTGTTCTCTTTTTAAAATGATTTCCACATTTTTTTTAAACGCAATCAATCGACTAAAATTTTCATAAAAATTAGGTAATTTAAAAATCTATTAAAACTTAAATAAAAAACCCAAACTAAACAAAGAAAATCCCCGAGGGAATTTCACCCAAGTTTGCAATTTTTTCGCTCATCTGACACGTGTGTCATTCTGCAACGTCCACCCTGACCCATCCCTTCGACATTTCGCATTATTAATATGTACGACACGATCGAACTTTCCAGCTAATTTTGTGCAAGACAGGTGGTGTAGGGGCCGCTTTAGATTTATAGGCTGTGCGTGTCGCCACCTACCGATGTTAATTAAATACAGGCCATCTGCTTCGCGCTAATTTATCTTTGCGCCAAAACACACGACTGGATGAAGATGGCACGTCAGACCCTGACAACCCCTTGCCAAACTAATTCCTCGTCAATTTTCTGAAAACTTAATCCGCGCGAATAATTTCGGCGCGTCGTCCCGTCGGAAACGGTGACGGGACGCATTCGTCATCGTGACAGATTTGTCAATTATCAGTTTTGGCACGCAAATTTCTGAATGTCTGAATGATAGATCAGTGATTCTCAAATAATCAGACAAGCAAAAAATATCCCTGAATATATCCACATAAAGCCATCACAAAGGATTCTAATGTGTCTTAACGAATCTTAAAAAAAAACGATGCGCACAGTGGGATGGATCATGAATTCTACTTATTTTCTATTTGAACTAGAATTATACAATTTAGTATGAATATAGGTAAAGATATATTCTTTCATATTAAATAATAATATTAACCTTTTTAATCCCAGCCTTTTTTGCATAGAATATGCTAAGAATCCCAAGCAATTTTTTGGTTAAAAACGATTTTAGTTTTCATTATTTTTTTATCTCAGCCAATGATTCGTTTAAAAATATAATTCTTTCTGTGGGATCCTCACTGTAGAATGTATAATAATAACTATTCTTCAAATATGAATAAAAACATAAACAAACAAAAGAAAAAAATAATTATAAAAAATATTTATTCTTAAAACAATATAAA
>JAGXCT010032283.1:0-16690 GCA_022495035.1 Philopotamus ludificatus | reverse complement strand
GCATTCTATATAGCGAAGCATAAGAACACGAAATGTGACCATTGATTTTATAACACAAGGGGGGTCCTCACCCCATTGTGAAACCACGACTCCCTTGACCTCGACTATCATTCAAGAGTCTGGTAAGGTCCATACACTCAGCGAGTGAGTGCGAGACAGCCAACCACAAAAAAGGCTTATAATTAACAAGCCTTCCTGTCTCCGAAGGTATGGAGGACCAAAGCTGAGGTGGTTTGACTGTGTAGGCTGCAGACCGGATAAAATGGAGAAGGGTGCTGTATAAGGCCAGGGCTCTACAATAAGGCTGTCGCGTATATGACAATGATGATAATAACTTAAGGTCATACAGCCGTTAATTCAAACAAATAATTACAAAAAATTCTATTAACCCTGAAAAAACATACAGTAGAGCAATCATTATTTTTGCTAAATAGAAAATCATTAATTATTTAAAAAAAAAAATAATGGATCTATATTGCAACGAACCGTAAACATTATACACGCTCTAGTAGGACCAGCCACTGATTAGACTAGATACCGAATACATCATTACGCAAGACATAATTATTATATTCAAATACATCCAATATTATATTTGATCACATGCATTTATTGATTGTCTTATTATTGAATTGAAATTACATTATTATTCTCGTATCCTTAGCACCGCTCTAGAAATTTGATAAATTGAAAAATATGGCAAAAACAGTATATTTTGCTTATATTTTATTTAAAACGTAAAAAATATGGTGAGGTATAAATACTAAATTATATTAACAATAATAAAATAAGTGACAGGCGGTACGTTGCTCAAAATGGCCGCGAGTCAGTATGACTGCGCTACAGTGAGTCAGTATGACTGCACCGAATCGCAGCGCGGCGTTTAGCGACGAGGACCCCCCCCCTCGCATCCCGCTACCTGCCCGCATTCATCCAATACCCAACGTCGGTAGCACTGACAAGCAGGCAGCGCTCTTGCTCTACACCGCGCGAAGTAACATTGTCCTCATAGACAACGATCAGGTTTTTTAATATACATTATATTTATATTTTCGTACATATACTCAATAGAGCTGGCCCTGGTAATATCACCGTTAATTCAGGTAAATGATTATAAAATGAAATTAATAATAAGTACACTGGAAATACACATACATTAGATTGCAATATATAAAATCATTAATTTAGTATACAAATAATAATGGAAACATATTGCAACGAACCGTAAACACTTAACGATTTTGACAATGATCATTTTCCGTTCCAAATCTATACCACAAATAATTCGTAGATTCATACGAAACATACATTTTTGGTCATTGTTTAAAAATTAACAATTAATTTTGAAAAAAAAATGTTCCAACTATTTATATTGCTAAATGTATTTGTCAATTTAATAACGTGTAGAAATTCTCCAAACGGTGCTAATGTTATTGCATATCTTACACCTGAAATAAAACAGTCTATTCCGCGAGATATCCTCGAAGATACAATATCGGACGTGGTGATTGTTTAATTATTATCTTAATGCAATATATGTGTTTCAATTAATAATATTTAACGTTAAACAGCCAGGTATAATAAAACGACTTAAATATCCGTCAGAATCTTACAATGTCCAGACGGAGGACGGGTATATACTGGAAGTGTTTCGTATCCCGAAGATAAATGGTACGCCAGTATTTTTAATGCACGGTCTGACAGGATCAGCCGCAGATTGGGTTATGCAAGAACCGAATATATCACTACGTAAAATGATAATTATATATATTATATTCATATACAGCCGATTCTCTATTTACACGGTTTAAGAAAATGGAGCGTTTAATTTTTTTACTAATTAATTTTAATTAAAAATCAATGCAATTATCTTCTCGAAAATAATAAAATGTATATCATCATCGTTTTACAGCCACGAGACACTCACTCGCTGAGCGTATGGACCTAACCAGACTCTCGAAAGGTCAGTGGCGGATCTAGCACTTAAGAAGCTTCAGGCGCAATTTAATTTTCTCTCAAAAAGCTAGCTAAAGGTAGCTACGCGCCTGAATCCATGGATCATGATCTGCAGAACCGTTAAGGTAGCCAGCTACCTTAAGGATATTTACTAATTTAGGAAATACTGTTATTATTAAATCATGAAGATGAATAAAAATTGAGAGCTGAACTTTGAGGCCCCTTGAATTAATGTGGCCCCAGACGCGCGCTTTATGCGCCTAAGTGAAATCCGCCACTGTGAATGGTAGTCGAGGCCAAAGGAACCTCTCACACGTGACGTGAGGGCTCCTCTTTTGTGTCCATACCGCGGGGAACCACGCCATCTTGGTATGCGTCTTTTTGTAAAGAGTTTCCCTCGGTATTCGTTCTTATTTTCTCTAGACGTTAACCGATATGACATATCGCTCGTGCAAAAAGAGAATCGGATGTACATGCATTTATCAATTATTCCCTCACTTTATGATATTCAATATTTTTTTATTTAATTAATACCCAGCTTATATTCTATATGATATGGGCTTCGATGTATGGTTGGGGAAACGCACGCGGAAGTTATTATTCTCGTAGACACGTGTCTTTGGATCCTGACAAGGCACCGTTTTGGAAATTCGACTGGCACGGATCGGCTACTACGATCTTCCGGCAATGATTGATTTTGCTTTAAAGAAAAATGGGAAAAACAAATTACATCTTGTAGCCCATTCGCAAGGAAACACAGCATCTTACGTAATGTTATCTACGAGAACCGAATACAATAAAAAGATAATATGTCTTAATTCATTGGCACCCGGTGCTTATATGTTAAGTCCAAAATTATTCATTCTTAAATTATTGGCTACATATATTGACACAGCGCAAGTAAGTTAAAAGTCATCTTGTGAAATCATTTGAATTATTTAACATTGTATAAACGTTTCAGCGAATTTATTTATCACTGTCGACTGGGGAATTGTCTCCGACGTATGATTTGAAAAGAATATTGTCCGCTCAATTTTGCAATGAAAAATCTTCTTTCTTAAATATTTGCATGATACTGATGTTTGGCGGTAGTAGTTTAAATTTTACCAACGTCGTAAGTACAAATGACTTATAGGTTTATATATTTTTATCCTTATAAATAATATCTTTTTAAAATTAAGTCTAGAGTTCCGATATACAACGGCCACATGTCTGCTGGAGCTTCCGTACGACAGATAACACACTTTTCGCAAGTCTTTAATTCAGGAAAATTTCAGTATTACGATCACGGTCCCGCTGAAAATTTAAAATTATACAAAAGCCGTACACCTCCCCTGTATAATTTGACATATGTCGTAGTACCTGTGGCGATCTTTTATTCCAGTCACGATGATTTGATAGATGAGGAGTCTATCGATAGATTGCATGCTGAGCTTGGCAATCCGATCGGGAAATACCTGGTCGCCCGGAAGAGTTTCACACATATCGACTATATAGTGGGAATAGATTGTAGAGAACAAGTATACAATCGTGTGTTGGATATAATAAAAAAATATGAAGCAAAAAATAATATAAATTAATTGTATAACAATTTGTGAAATTTGTGACACGGCAATCGTCTGATTTATAGTATTCATTAGATTCCACTTAATTGAGACACATCAGACCCAAAATGTTCTAAATATAAGCCATGTAAATTAAGGTAAAATGTAGAAAAAATAATATGTATTTCTCTAAACATATAAAATGAATAAAAAATATATTGAAGTGCAAGTAAATAATATGTAATTATTATGTAAGACATCTAATAATCAATATTACTAACAAAAAAATAATCTACTTTCAATTAGTCAACCTTCCCGTTCCGATGGGGTATTTTTTATTTTCATGAGTTTATTTTACTTGAATAACACGTTTAATATAAAAATTACATCTTAAAGATATTATTCCTCGTATTCACAAGTCTAGGAAGCTTGGGGGACTTAAAGTCCCCCCCGTCGGGCGTTGCCGTTCGTTTCTTTACACTGACGTAAAGGTTAAGTACTAATAAAAATGTCTAAATCACACATAACATTACAGTTGTATTATCAGTGTGGAATGAACGTTCCTTAAATTAAATAGTATTAGGGATCAAAAAATAAATACTATCGGTCAAAGATTTTTTTTATTGTAACGTGCGAGTCTTTTGGGATTCGAAATGGATATAACGGAGGACGCAACGAGACACAAATTTATAAAGACACAGCATCTTTATTCATCGGAAACAATACAGCGGACGAATTAGCCTAGCCGACCCGAGGTTTACAATATTACTTATTTAAACGATTATCACATCGAAGAGGAGGTACAACAAATATATGAATGATAGCAGCGCACTAACAAAGTGGGCTGCTTTCTTGCTTGTTATAAACCGGCATAGTCCGTCCGTATGATTTCTGGGCTCTCGATATTCTCGAGTGCGCCCCTATCCTTCTTACGTAAAGTGTTGCCACAAAACACATTTTACGCGGGAAACGGTTCCCGCCAAAAGTCGGTGACATCATCGTCACGTGACTCACAGGATCGGGTATAAATATGTCCCATTTTGGACCCATTTAGAAACACATTCGCTCACGCCATCATGGCAGTCACATCTCCGTGATTTCTCTCGTACCAGAGATGCGTCTCTGGGATCCTTATCATCATCTCGTACCGGAGATTCGTCTCTGGGATCTTTTCATCACACCTATTATCGAACTGAAGACACTGAAATTCTTCAATAAACGATCATCTTCAAAACAAAGCGTGTTTCACTTTGATCTCGATCTTCGAAGCGATCGTAAACTACCGGACGATCGAACGTTTTGGCGCCAGCCGTCGTGTACCTTTTGATACGCGAGTTCGGGTGCCTTAACATTGGAGGTAGCGCCGGGTTACCATTTTTGGTACTACTGTCGCGTCCCCTTAACATTGGTGGCAGCGGTAGGTTACCTTTATGGTACTACTGTCGCGTCCTCTTAACATTGGTGGTAGCGGTAGGTTACCTTTTTGGTACTACTGTCGCGTCCCCTTAACATTAGTGGCAGCGGTGGGTTACCATTTTTAGTACTACTGTCGCGTCCTCTTAACACCTTCTTACATGGGTAACCGTTTCAAACTGACCTCAAAACTCTGGGGCATTTATATATAAACTACAGGCTTCGTCAGGGACCTTGCTCCTGTTGTATGAAGCAGTACCTAATTTTGATGCGTAGTATAGCAAACACTTTTAAAGACGGGATCCTATGTCTCCATAAACCGAATATGTCGTCACCCATGATCTCATAGCATTAGCTCACTGCCGAATTGCTCTACATGTCATGGACCAAGCAAACCGATTTTCCAGCTTTCCTCCGACGTTACAATATTGTTTTAAATTTAAAACCGAAAAAATGGGGACCTTTAGAGCTCAAAATTTCTAGCTATGACACTGACCCTAGTTCCACATGAACAAGTGACAATTCAGAAATGGTGTGATTCATCCATGTTGTACTATGCAAGTGGAGGAGACAACATTCTTCTAACGTTTGTTTATTTATTATTACTCTAGGAATAGTAATTTGGCTTAATTCATCTGTCAGAATCACAGATCGCTTATATTTATATATGTCTATGTTTTATGAGTGCACCGCACAATCTGGCCATATGGAAAGCGCGCCCCTTTACAAGTGACAAATCAGAAATGGTGTGATTCATCATTCTTGAAATGTTTATTTATTTATTATTGCTCTAGTCATAGTAATTTGGCTTAAGTCATCTATCAGAATCACCGATCGTTTATATTTATATATTTGAATATTATAAATAACTCCAAAAACCATGAAGAATTATAAATAACTATTAGTTCCATTATTTCGTTTCTGTTCCTTGAAATTTCGCCCTAATAATCCCGATAAACCGGCATCCCAATTAAGCAGAATCTACTGTATTCGTTAAAAATAATATATATAAATCGCCGCTCTAATTATTATGATGATCCTCACACTATTAAGATATAATGTAAGAAAGATAATATTGTCAACATGTACACATACTAAATTATATAAGGAATTAAATTAGGGTCAGTTCGATTTCTTAGCAGACGTCGATCGCTTTAATATTTTGTACTTTATTCCCTTGCACAAATCTAATAAAAGTATTCATAAATTTAAATGTTTTCGATAATCAGAAAAGTTTTACCGCAAGTAGTATCCGGAACAAGAACGTATGTATAAAAATATATCACACAACACAAAGAATAAACGTTAAATATATATATGATTTATTTTATGGCCTAATTACATTCTGATATACTCGAATATATGAGACGCCATTTAAATAGTGAACTTTTGCTACATAAAAATTATCAAGTATAATGAAAATCTCTTTTACTACTGCATATGTGATAGTTTAGTCTACACAGAATACAATTACAATAATTTACAGAAAAATACTTTGACGAATACATGAATCATCTCAGGATGGTGTCGTATTTTGATATGCGAATCTATGCAGCAGCCAGTTTGTTCGGTTCCGGAAAACCGACTACGGATTTGGACTACGTATATTTTTAGCTTGCAGGCAATACGATTAATGGCATTCTAAATCCCGATACCGCACTTGATCTAATTCACTATCCTTAGATGTGAGAGATTTTAATTTAATTTTAAAAATGTCTGTGAAATCAAAAATTATTAAAGAAATTAAATAGTTTATGGTAATATCACTGTTAATTCAGATAAATGATTATAAAAGGAAGTTAATATTAAATACACTGGAAATACACATACATTAGATCAATAATTGTGATTGCAATATGAAAATCATCAATTAAGTAAAAAAAATAATAATGGAAACAATTTGCAACGAACCGTAAACACTTAACGTTTTTAACAATGATCATTTTGCGTTCCATGTCTATATCACAAATAATTCGTAGATTCATACGAAACATACATATTTTGGCATTGTTTAATAATTAATAATTAATTTTGAAAAAAAATGTTACAATTATTTATATTGCTAAATGTATTTGTCAATTCAATAACGTGTAGAAATTCTCCAAACGGTGCTGATGTTATCGCATATCTTCCACCTGAAGTAAAACAGTCCATTCCGCGAGATATCCTCGAAGATACATTATCGGACGTGGTAATTGTTTAACTATTATTTTAATGCAATATATGTGCTTCAGTTAATAATATTTAACGTTAAACAGCCAGGTATAATAAAACGACTTAAATATCCGTCAGAATCTTACAATGTCCAGACGGAGGACGGGTATATACTGGAAGTGTTTCGTATCCCGAAGATAAATGGTACGCCAGTATTTTTAATGCACGGTCTGACAGGATCAGCCGCAGATTGGATTATGCAGGAACCGAACATATCACTACGTAAAATGATAATTATATATATTATATTCAAATACAGCCGATTCTCTATTTATACGGTTTAAGAAAATGGAACGTTTTATATTTTTATAATGATGATGATGATTTCGTAAGGCTTTTACTTTTCCATTCCTCGCGTGCTCGTTGCTGATTAAAGTTGCCTTCGTCCTTCAGAACACGCCAAGAACAGCATTGTTTGGTTACATAATCCTGGTGCAGGTTGGTCCACTAGCCTTGCGGAGGGGCAGGCCGTTGCACACCCTAACGGTAGTCTAAAACAGCCACTGGGTGTAGCATTGCTTCCATCCGAACGAGTTTCCTCGTTGCCGCTACGGCCTAGGAACTGGAGGATGGGGTGGCTTTGTTGGGATTGGTAATTTGATGGAAAGCGGCTTGAGGAACTATCCCGGCATTTGCCTTTGAATGGCTAGGGAGCCGGGCAACCTAGTCCCGGATAATCGAGCCTCTACATCAGTTACTGATGAGAGAGGTGTTTCTTACCAGGTCGAGTTAACGGATCGGTGGGGTGAGCGTATTGGTTCTTGTTAGTCCATGTCGTCAGTTTCTTCAACCGTGATTCAGCCTGCTATTTGGCTTTATTTAGGGCGCGGATTAAGTCGGCTCCACTTTTTCCGCGGTAGGAGAAACCCGGTTGGAGAGCTGGTAGGATTCGCGATGACCTCCTTGTTTTCCAGTGTCGCCTCATTTCTTCTATTCCGCCATGTTATTGTCAGGTTCTGGGTAGGTAAGGTCTGAGTTGGTGTAGAAGGTTGTTTATAATTTATCTCTTCTTATCTCATCCATAGTCTTCTCAAGTCAGCTTTACGCCTTAGGTCTACCGGCACTATGTCATTTATTCATTGGTTCATTGGTGTCAGATGTTTCAACGCCGAAGTCTCTTATTACACCTTCGAGTGCTGTGCTAAACAACGAACATGCTAGAGCGTCACCCTGTCTCAAATTCTTATTCTTCTTTGGTCGACACCCTCATGTCTGAGGTTCATGATCATTCTTGTTCCGAAAACTCTTGATTTGTGTCTCTCTAGGTTCACGGCATTCTGCATCCCGCATCGCAGCTACTACGGTGGAGCCCGTGGCGGTCTTCACTGGGTCGCTCCAGCAGGTGGGCGCCCTGCCCCTTCCCCTACGTCCTTGTACGTTTCCAAGCGCGACGAGCTTCTCCAGGCTATCGTGCTTGAATATTCCATGCAAATTATCTTTTCTAAAATAATATTTTAAATCCATTTTCTTTCCACCGCCTATCCACTATTTTATATGTGAATATTATCCGTTTTACCCGATAGCCTTTGTAACATATACCTCGTGCAAAAAGAGAATCGGATGTATGTACATCCATTTATCACTATTTCCCTTACTATATGATATTCATTATTGTTTTTTAATTAATACCCAGCTTATATTCTATATGATATGGGCTTCGATGTATGGTTGGGAAACGCACGCGGAAGTTATTATTCTCGTAGACACGTGTCTTTGGATCCTGACAAGGCACCGTTTTGGAAATTCGACTGGCACGAGATCGGCTACTACGATCTTCCGGCAATGATTGATTTTGCGTTAAAGAAAAATGGAAAAAGAAAACTACATCTTATAGCCCATTCGCAAGGAAACACGGCTTCTTACGTAATGTTATCTACGAGAACCGAATACAATAAGAAGATAATATGCCTTAATTCATTGGCACCCAGTGCTTATTTGTTTAATTCAAAATTATACATTCTTAAAATGTTCGCTAAATATATTGACACACTGCAAGTAAGTTAAAAGTCATCTTATGCAATTATTTGAATTATTTAACATTGTATAAACGTTTCAGCGAGCTTATTTATCACTGTCGACCGGTGAATTGATTTTCAAGTTTGATATAAGAAGAATATTTGTCGCTCAATTTTGCAATGAAAAATCTGCTTTCTTAAATATTTGCATGATACTAATATTTGGCGGTAGTAGTTTAAATTTTACCAACGTCGTAAGTACAAATGTCTTATACGTTTATATATTTTAATCTTAACTTATATATATATCGTTTTAAAATCAAGTCAAGAATTCCGATTTACAACGGCCACATACCTGCTGGAGCTTCCATACGACAGCTAACACATTATTCGCAAGTCTATAACACAGGAAAATTTCAATATTACGATCACGGTCCCGCTGAAAATTTAAATTTATACAAAAGCCGTACACCTTCCCTGTATAATTTGACATATGTCGTAGCACCTGTGGCGATCCATTATTCTTATAACGATGAAATCGTAGATGAGAGTGCTATCGATAGACTGCATGCTGAACTTGGCAATCCGATCGGGAAATACCTGGTCGACCGGAAGAGTTTCACACATATCGATTTTATATTGGGGATGATTGTAGAGAACAAGTATACAATCGTGTGTTGGATATTATAAATGAATATGAAGCAAAAAATAATATAAATTAATTGTATAACAATTTGTGAAATTTGTGACACGGCACTTGGTTTTAAAGTATACAGTAGATTTCCATTTAATTGGGACACATCACGCTCAAAACTTTGTTCTAAATATATGCTATGTTTGAGGTAAAATATAGAAAAAATAATATGTATTTCTAAACTAATAACATGAATAAAAAAATGTTGAAGTGCAAGTAAATAATATGTAATTATTATGTATGACATAAAATAATCAAAAATACTGACAAAAAAATTAGCCAACTCTCCCGTTCCGATGGGGTATTTTTTATTACATTACAAACACGTTTAATATAAACATTACATCTGATGATGATGATTGCGTATGGCTTTTACTTTGCGATTCTTCGCATGCTCGTCGTTGTTGGAGTTTCCTCCGTCATTTCGGAGCACGCCAAGAACAACATTAGTTGGCTACGTAATCCAGGTGCAGGTTGATCCACTAGCCTGAGGCGGTGGCCTCTTTGAGTCGGCGAGCCAACACCGCACGCCTTAGTGACAAGAACTAGAAACAGCCTCCGTGTTAGGGCATTGCTTCCATCCGAACGAGTTTTCGCTGCCATGGCCTGGGATTTATACTCGAACTGGGAAAGGACGGATGAGCTTTGTAGGAAGCGAAGTGTGATGGGAAACGTCTTCAAGGAACTATCCCTAAGTACTCTTTGCCCCTTTAAATTTGTTCTTTTCTTAAAACGCATCTCTACACCAATTACTGGTGGCAGAGATACGAAGAATTGTTTCTATATACCTCTACGTGGTTATTCTAAAACATGCGTTTCTACGGACCTTGACATAGTTAATTCTTAAAGATATTATTCCTCGTATTCACAAGACCGAGGCCACTACAGACGCTAGGTAGCGTCGATGCATTACAGGTTGTTTTGGGGAATTTCTTCCTCTTTCTCGCATTCTTTGTATATAATAAAATAATTGATAATAGAGGTTTCAAGGCCTCCAAAAGTGTTTCCACGACCATTTTAACGTCTTTCGCATGATGATAAAGATTGCGTAAGGGTTTTACTTTGCCATTTTTCGATTTTGGAGTTGTCTCCGCCCTACCGAAGCACCCCAAGAACAGTGGCGCCCCGCAGTATTCGGCGCCTGTGTGCAGAACTTCAATTATCACCCCTGTACTGGAGTGCTTGAATAAACTAACTACGAGCAATCACTTATATCGTTATATACTACTTAAGAAATCTAATTCATTTAAATAAATTAATAATTTTATTTTATGATCTTTTTCACTCTTTCACCCCGGCGCCTGTGTGCGCCGCACAATCTAACAATATGGACGGCGCGCCCACTGTACAAGAACAATATTAGTTGGCTACTACTGGTCCTGGATTGACCCACTCGCCTTACAAAGGAACGTGTCCCTTTTTGACCTGACAGACCTCTACAGACGTAGAGATTTATTTTAGTATGCAATTTACTAATTTTCCTTGTTAAAAGTGTTATTTTTTTTATCACTTCAACGTTCGAACAGTAAAATTTTCTTTTTTTTATGTTATAGTTTTACATCCGAACTTGTAGGTAAATTAAAAAAAAACCATCAATGCATATTATTGATTTTATGATTTTATGAAATAATAGAGGAGGACTTTTACATCAGGGTCAAAATCTCATTTTTAGTCACTCAAAACACCTAGGCTTAAAACTCTAGTTTCCACATGAACAAATGCAGAGGCATATACCCCTCCCTCTACTTTAAATAAAAACTTCTTATGAAAAGGAATTAGGATTTATTTTTGATTTTAGGAAAGTTTCATGTTTAAATGAATTAAAATTTTGTGTTTTTCAATTTTTTCCCTATAGGTGCCCCCTGCCGCACCTAATCTTCCGGCGCCCGTGTGCACCGCACAATCTAGCCATATGGAAGGCGCGCTTCTGAACAAGTGACAAATCAGAAATGGCGTGATTCATCCATGTACTATCCAAGTTAGTGAGACAATAATCTTCAAACGTTTATATATTTATTATTACTCTATGAATAGCTCCAATAAAAATATACAATATAAATAACTCCAAAAACCATGAAGAGATATAAATTGCTATTAGTTCCATTATTTCGTTTCTGTTCCTTGAAATTTCGCTTCAATAATCCCGATAAACCGACATCCCAATTAAGCGGAATCTACTGTATTCGTTAAAAA
This sequence comes from Philopotamus ludificatus, assembly GCA_022495035.1. Lineage (NCBI taxonomy): Eukaryota > Metazoa > Arthropoda > Insecta > Trichoptera > Philopotamidae > Philopotamus > Philopotamus ludificatus. The sequence goes on along the minus strand of JAGXCT010032283.1, from coordinate 4,721 downwards.
TAATATATAAATCGTCGTAGTAATTATTATGATGACCCTCACACTATTAAGATATAATGTACGAAAGATCATATTGTAAACATGTACATATGCTAAATTATGTAAGGAATTAATCTAGGGTCAGTTCGATTTCGTAGCAGACGTCGAACGCTTTAATATTTTGTACTTTATTCTCTTGCACAAATCTAATAAAAGTATTCATAAATTAAAATGTTTTCAATAATCAGAAAAGTTTCACCGCAAGTAGTATCCGGAACAAGATCGTAAGTATAAAAATATATTACACAACGTAAAGAATAAACGTTAAAAATATCTATGATTTCTTTTATGGCCTAATTACATTCCGATACACCCGAATATATGAGACGCCATTTAAAAAGTGAACTATTGCTATATTAAAAAATATTAAGTATAATGAATAACCTCTTTCGCTGCTTCATAGGTCAATAGTCTGAATATTCTGCGTTGTGATAAAATTAAATAACAGCTTATAAATACTATAATTAATATTCTAGTCTACACGGAATACGATTGCAACAAATTACTGAAAAATACTTTGACGAATGCATGGATCATCTCAGGACGGTGTCGTATTTTGATATGCCGCTTTATGCCGCAGCCAATTTGGTCGGTTCCGGTAAACCGACGACGGATTTGGACAACGTGTATTTCGATTCGATAAAAGAGGGAGCATCGCTGATTGCACTGAAGAATGGTAAAGTAAGTCGATTACTATAACAATAATAGTGATGCGTACGATTTACTCAGTTTTTGTATAAATTGCATACATTTTTAGCTTGCCGGCGTCATGATTAATGGAATTCTAACTCCCGAAGCCGTACCCGGTGCAATTGAATCCATGAAAAAGTCCGTTAACATAGATTACAAGAAGATGGATTACATGTTTTTACAGCTGCTCTTAGAAATGGATATATTCGAGAGGTATTCTGATATATATATATTATAATTGTATATTATATATACATAGTATCATATATTTTTAAAGATTTGGTATTGAGAGTGCATTAGAATGCAGAATTCTATCAACTACCAGGGAGTTTAGAGGTTCGGGACTCGGTAAATTGTTGGTTCAAAAATTAACGGAAACGGCTCGCTATTTAAATCAACCTGTGAGTTATATATATCAAGTATTTCATTACTTTATATTGATAATTTATCAATAAATTTTTAGATGGTCGTCGGAGAGGCTGTGAACGAATTTCTGTGGAAGCTCTTGGTAGCCGAAGGATGGGAAATGATCAGAGAATTTCCGTACACCGATTACATTGACGAAGCCACTGGCAAAACAATATTTAACGTAAAACCTCCGCATCATATACTCGGTGTTTGCGCTAAAATCGTAGATGAAAGGTTCGTGTTTCTATAATCGTGACTAAAATTGGATAAAAATAAGCATACGTCAATTATTTAAATAATTATCTTGACCTAAGATTATAGCTATCTAATATTATCATCGTAAATATACTTGATAACCTTTACAAAGTTATATTCATATTAAATTAATATGCATCGTAGAGTATATAGTTTTCAAAACTATAGAGGTTACATTAACGTTATATAAATACAATGTCAAGTATAAATAAAATTATTTGTATATAAAAACACATATCGTATCATCTTGTCAGCCAATTATACTACGCTTTATCTATGCTTATGCAGAATAAATGTGACCTTAACAAATATGACAAATGATATGATTGCTCAACGGCGTTATTGAAATGATAATTTTTTTTATAATCATTAATTAACGTATATGTATTTATATTTTTAGGGTGAAATGTAAAGATCCTCTACCGTTGCCGAGGAAAAAAATTTACTATCCCATTAAAATGGATTAAATCTTTTACGATGCAAAACCTAACGAAATTATATACACAAGTAAATATTTTATATCCATCGAAATAAATCATCAGTCTTAAACAATCTTGGTGTTTTATTGTTTTTAAATATTATGATATATCAATGTCAAACATGTCACTTTTTTTCTATATTTGTAACAAAAATTATAACATTGTTTGAAAAAATTGTAAAAAAATTAATTACATTGTATATTTTCAATAATATTTATTATTTAAGTGGCCTTCTAACCCTGAGGCGGGTCTTTGCCTCCAGCAGGGACAAGTCCGTCTCAATCCTGATGTCAGGACTGTGACGGTCGTCCTCCAGGTTATCTTGGCTCTTCGAATACGGATCAGGTCGCCACCCATAATCCCAGGAATCAAATCATCAACGCGCGGATTGTAACAATAATAATCAGACGAGGTTAGGGCCAATTCAAATTTAATTCCCGGTCTGATCAGGTGCTATGGGCACCTCCAGCAGCACACACTCCTGACTATCCAGGCCACTATATATTTGCTAAATATTTTAATGATTTGGATATTAATACAAACCATTATCTGGCCATATTAGTGTTATTTTGCTTATACGAAATGGAGCATTTTCCAGACCTTCGATCTAAGTCAATATTATTAATTCTTCTCTCTCTGTTGATGACTGATTTGTTTTCATAACACACTAGAGACTCTCAAAGTACACAGAGAGCATCAGAGTAAAGTCTATGACCCAAAAGATATTTTCTCTACATCAAATCTTGAAAAAAACAGAAGACTTCAATATTCAAACGCATCACTTGTTCTTCGAATTTAAATCCATATATGATATATGAAACGTAGCGAAATTTCTACAAAGCTGATTAATATGGCGAAGCTGAAGCCAAAATGAGATTAGAAAAGTTATACGGTGTAGCTAAAGACGATGAGCTACCGTAACTCTTGTTCTCACATCGCTCTGAACGGTGTGAAAAGGGGCTTCAATGTGGAGACTGCCGGTACCATTACATGCAGATGAGTTTGACATGGAGACTTTGTCTCAAATAAGTATCGAGACTCTTAATCTTCCGGCGCCTGTGTGCGCCGCACAATCTGGCCATATGGACGGTGCGCCCCTGTCCTTAACAGATCCTCATCAGGTCTATTCCGATATAGGGATCTGAATGCTTGTTTCTGACAAAGCAAGACGAGCGACAAATGGATATCCTGAAGTTGTACATACCGGTCACAGCTCTCACCATCATATTTATTATTTAAATAAAATATTAGATCATTCATCATCATCGTTTTTGCAAATTCTTTATTTTGTAAAATACAATTAAGCATATAATACTGAATACAAAAAAAATTATATTCAGTCAGTCTTTTGAGAATTATCATTTGGAATTTCAGGCAGTATTTTTACTAGAGCTTTTACATCACCTACAAATAAAAACGACACGTAAATAAAGTTTCAATAGAAAAATGTATAAATAAATAGAATGTCAAAGTCTTACCGGCGTGTGTTCGCATGTGAATCGTTAAATTTCTATTTTTTAAAAATCCCCGACCACATTGCAAACATACGTACGGCTTTGATTTATCACCTGAAATGTATGCAAGTTAAATATATAAATACAGGTAGGAAAATCATTCATTGTTCATCGCACCTCTGGCGAGTGTAAATCGCATTTTTTTTTTAAAAAAAATATTAAGATTTTCGTGAACCAGAAGTTTTTTGATGATGGGAATGGAAAATTTATTAAGCAAACACAAAGAAGTCATCAAATTTTTATGAGTGTATTCACCAACTTTAATTTTTGATGTAGATGAGACAGGACTCTATTGGAAACGAATACCAAGACGTACGTATAATTCCATAGAAGGAAGACTAACACGGGATTTGAAGGAATAAAGGATCGTCAAACTCTCCTTCTAAAAACATTTGTTTTTCTAAAAACATTTGTTTTTCTAAAAACATTTGTTTTTCTAAAAACATTTGTTATTTGGTTCAAAGAAAACTGGGAAAAAAGCAAGTTGATATAAATAAATGACTGGTACTAGCTCCATCAACTACAAACTCAATTATTACTAAGAATCATTCATTGTTTAATTTTTTAGGGTTCATTGGAAAGAGGTGGATCAAAGTTGTACAAATTCAAATTAATTTTGGAATTTAAATTACCTGAATGAATTTTAGAATGTTGTTTCAGATATCCTTGTGTAGCCAAATTGCCTATTGCATATCGGACACGAGAATGGTTTACTATTAGAATGAGTTTTTATATGAATTGTCAATTTGCCGGCTTGCGACACTCTATGACCACATATCGGACACACAAAATTCTTTTCCCCTAGAATTAAAATTAATTAAAATTAATTTTAAGCTTATATTTATTTTAAAAAAACACGGATTTTATAATTACCTGTATGAGAAAACATATGAGCTTGTAAAGAACTCTTTTTTATAAATCCTTTGGAGCATATTGAACAAGCGTATGGCTTTTCTCCGGTATGAGTTCGCATATGTATCGTAAGTTCACCGCTACGTGCCATTCCTTTCCCGCATATCGTGCAAACAAAATTCTTTACACCTGAAACAAAATATGAATATATACAGTAAACCCTCCTATAACGCTACTTGCTATGTTTTTTTATAACAAATTCGACAGTCCCTCCTATACCGCTCCCTCCTATAACGTAATATTTGAACATCAAATTACATATTTCATGAATATGTAATACATAATAATAGAACAAGGTTATTTATAATATGCGAATGGAAAAAAAAATTGACGGACACGTCTCTCCCATTGTCATCAGAGGTTTAAAGGAACCGTTTTTTTGTCTAAAGGCCACGAGCAGGTAGCCGCTACACAAGAGAAACTT
>JAGXCT010032282.1:0-13970 GCA_022495035.1 Philopotamus ludificatus | reverse complement strand
GTAAGGCCCATGCCCTCAGCGAGTGAGAGCCTTGTGGTTGGCAAATGATGATGATATTTGACAAAAAAAAATCCCGGATTTATTTTATTTCTTCGATTGATATAAAGCCTCCGAATTAAATTCAAAGGGACAACAATTCGTTACGTAATGAACATTGATCTACTTTTTGGGCTAAGGGTAAATTTATATTGATAACAAGTTGTGAAGCCGAAAGAGCTCACTCGCACTTACGGCACATTGTGCCGGTAGCGAGCGATGAAAAACATCGCGTCGGATTTTAGATCTCTGACAACTTGTTAGGTTTCAGTCGACGCCTCCACGGACCTCCAACGACACATGAGGGCTATGTCACGGAACATCGCGAGTTGTTTTTGATTCTCGTATATAGTGGGCCTTTTTGTTGTAAATCCTTTATTTTGAAGGTTTGTTCGGTACTCAAGTTCCTTGTATATTTTTTTTATAGATACTTTTTAAATAGTCTTGTACTGATGAACAGGGACAGCTGAGATCTTGTGACAATTTCTTTATGGTATTGCAAGAGTTGGTTTCCACCAATTAATTTAAAGGGGCATCATACAATTTCGATGTCTTCTTGGTCGTTTGTCGTTTAATTCTCTCTCACAAATTTGTTGAGCCATATATGGTATTTTAGAAATTTTATGTCGCCTCCATAAATTTCGTAGATTCGATTTTTCGACATTTTTAATAAGGAAAAAAATAGTAAACTATATAGAGAGCAAGTAAATAAACACGTAAAGAAGTATTTTAAATAAACACGTAAACGTATATTTTTTTATTATGTCACAGATTTTTATTACACGACGTTTTGTTGGAACCATATACCAGTTCTGAATGTATATGATAAGACATATATTGCAATAATGTCTCAATAGTTATATAGATATTAATAATGCGTTAGTGATTCATAGCGTTGGTTCAACTTTGGTTTGTCTGAAATTAACAACTGCGACATCACAAGTGGTCTCGTTTAATTATGGGAAATTACTATGAATGCCCAAAGGTTAAAAAATCATTATACATTATTTTCACTATTTATATCTTGAAAGATAATCATTGTGTTCATACCAAGTATGTAGTCTGCAGAGTATTTTGTGCTCTAAATCGAAACATCACATTTAAAATGCCTAAAATTACAGTGAGTGAATAGAAATTTTCAATAAACTGAATGCTCAATTGCTTTATTCAAATAAATGCAGTGTCATTAATAAGAAAAACTCCACAAAATAATGATGCATTAGCGTAATAGTATTCAAATTTAATCAGAAAAAAAAGTTGTTTGTTATTATATTTTTTTTGTACGGGATCGTAAATATTTTCTTTTCACATCCATGCGTATATCATCAATTCATATTCATCACTGACAACGGTGAGATAGGACGTGATAATTTTCATTGTGATTTTGATTAAAATGAATTACGTTATCCGGAAGTCCATATCGTCAACGTATAATAATATAACTTAACGTGTGATTGATTTATCAGTGATTGAATTCAGCAGGTTTGATATTTTTGATTATACATTCCAATATAATTTACGTCCATTAACTGGTATCTAAGAAATGGTTATAATATTTATAATTATAATTATTGAACGAATAAAAAAATTAACATTTAATTTTAGTGCATAGAACTTTTAATTAATTTTTGTAAATATTTCTATAAACATATGACTCAGAGATAAGCTATCCAAAGATTACAGTTTATATTATAATAATTATTATATAAAGTAAATTTAATAATTACAAAGAAATACATTAGCAGTTAATTTATTTTTTTATAAATACGTTTTTACTTTATATGTACAATGTTGTTTTACTGTAAATATATAATAAAAAGTATGATTTCCATATGTAAATTAATTAATTTACATATAAACTACTATATATCGCTTTAAATTTTCTTTTTGTGCATGTTCACAGTCGAATTATGACGTAAAAATGCAAAAAAATAAGCTTAACAATAAATCAAAATGAATAGCGAACATATAAATCAAACGTTTGAATTAAAAAAAGGTGCTGTAAATATGTTTTTATATTTAATAATATTGAAGAACGCCATTTTTTAATTGATTTTTATCAATTTTTATTTGCAATAACATTTATAAAATAATGGCCTTTTATAATTAATTAATGTTTCTCATGTTTTTTAATTTGTAGTATATATTATTATTTTTTGTAAAAATAACTTATTATTTTTTTGCCTTTAAATTGAATATGTAATTTAAACTAAACACTGCTTAATAATAAAATTGCGTGGCGTTTTTTATATTAGTTTATTGGGTGCAATAATACAAAACAGTACATTTTAATCAATTATTTCCCCTGAATCTCTTACGGTTTGTGATGCAGAGGCAAAAAACAAGGGAAAACAGAATATGTATTTTTTTCTATCTAAAAATATCGGTTGAATAAGATATATATGAAAATTTAAAATAAGAGGGATGTTTCAGTACTCCTACTCAAAGTCCCAATTTTTTGGATGGTGTCCTTCCTTTTAGAATTTTGTCTTAAATCTCCTTAATTGTGGACAATAAACATCACCATTAATCGTTTCATCCTTTGACACCAATTATAGTACTTATGGTAACAATAACCAATATTAACCCTTTGAAGAGTATCGTCGTACATGTACGGCCACACCTGATGTCGCATTATTTTTAATGCCACGCTTATAATTTTTGAACAAAATGTTATATTTTTTTATATTATATACAATAAATGGATTTGCCAATAATATGTAAATTTAATTTCATAAATATTTTTTTTTTAGCAGTGAAAAAAATCTCTAAATAATATATAAAAAATTTCGTAAATATATGTTTTTATATATCTCGTATAAAAAGCTATTTGCCACAAATTACATAAAAAATTTTTCATTAATGATTCACAAAAGGAGCTTTCGAAACATAATGAAAGAGATAACACTCGATAAAGGAAAAAAAATAATCAATTACCTGAATTCTAAGAAACTGTCCAAATTCATTTCATTCATTAAAAAAAAACAATTATCAATTTACTAATGGAGACCTGGGAACAGCATTCTAAAAATTTGTACATCGTATTCTTCCTAGAAACTTTTGAAAATATATGCAACAAATTGCTAATTTTATAATGACCGCGGAACCAGGATTCTTTCGATTTTTTTTTATGAATATTTTTATGAACATCTACGTATTTATCAATACGACTAAAAGATTTATTTTTTTTACCGAAAAATGATTACCTCTCTTGATAAATTATTTAAAATTATTTTTACCAATGTTTTCGTAAAAATCGGGAATATTATACGATATTCAATATGTCAGTCACCATCTTGCAATGAAAAAATAAAAATAATCTGATGCGCGGGTAGATTTTTTCTTATTATATTTGCCTTGTATTTATCACGCGTAAGCAGGTACGGACTAGACGAGTTCGCTAACTGCTTGATAGGACTATGTGTGTTAATAACAGTTGTCATAAAAACATAAAAAAAAAATAATTCTAAATAAAATTGGATGAAAAAATTTCATGGATCAAAAAAAAAATTATCAAATTGCAAAAAAAAAAAAATAAAAGTTTTCCGGTAAAAAGAATTGAGAGAGAAAAAAAAGAGTTTATTTTAGATTTACCTCACAAATGCAACAAACAATCAATAAATAATATTCTTAAAAAAAATAAATTAAAAGAAGTTGAAAAATTAGCTTATTCCCCAGGACATTGTGAAACATGAAAGTAACCACTCTTAAAGGGTTAATAAATGGTATTTTTCATATTTTTTTCTTAAAATTCGCGCAAAATTCAACTTAGAATTACTTTATATGCATGCAAATATAAAACCAATATCCATAACGTGTATGTAGTTTCCCAACTCTTGCTTCAAGTCCTCGATCCAATATCCAATTTAATCACTGAGAAACCTCTTGTTATTGGGCCTAAATTTTGTGATTCATTTCTCAATATTGAGCATATCCTTTGCTCCAGAATCATTTTTCAGCCCTAAAAATTCATCTTGACAATCATCAGGAACTTTTTCAGCAGACAGTTTGCAATATAAATGAATTGCGGTCTTAATCTACCTCCTCATCGCTGAGTTCAGAAAAATAGTGGCTGAATAAATTTTCCAATGCTTCCAAATTCTGCAAAATTTAATTTATTTTTAATTCTGGAAGATCTTGTTCTTTGCTATTACCAATAAGATTTTAATGATAATAATTAAAATATTGCAACATTGTTTAACCTTACTTTTCTTTTCCAATTTTCGATCTCCCCCATAAAAGCTCGGGCTTATTACTTCCTTGCATCTGAAGATTCAATTTATTCAACTGCCTAAAAATTTTTCAGTGATTAATAGGCAAGGCGCATAATCAATTTATTGTTATTTAGCCAGGTTGAAAAGTTCTACTTTCGTTGAGCACAAAAAAATTAAGCTAATCTCAAAAGCTCAAATACCCAGTTATACAATAACACTTTCTGAGCCGCAAGGTTTTACATCAAACCTAGAGTGGGGGTCGCATGGTTTCATGTAATGATAATCCAAGCTAACATGCACGTGTATTCTTCTGTGGTCAAATAGTAGAATTACATTGTGCTCTCACGCCAAAAGGCGTGAACGGCTCATAACGCTTGGCTACAAAATCACGCCATTTGGCGTGAATGGCTCATAAAGTGATAATATTCATTGTTTTTTAATATTTGTTTGGAAAATAAGTAGACGATGAACTGCATCCATGTCAATACACAACTGCTTAAAAGTCATGAGTTAAGAACATCCACTCAATTATTTTAATTGTTTGATCAGAAACTTTCATACAAGCTAGAAAGCTAGCATAGTTGGTGCTTCATTTGTACAGCGTCCATAGATATTTGGCCTTTGTTGTTGTTCCAAGAGGAGAACAAAAGAGAAACTCTTCTTTAAATGAACTGGAGTGAAGATATTTTGCAAACACCAGCAAATAGAACACAAGGCTATATCTAATGCTGCAGATCTAATATCCTGTACAACCAGATCCTTGATGTTAATTGTCATGACACTGATTCTCCTTTAGATAGTGTTGTTCTCAAATCTATTTCCCATCACAATTTCCACAATTATGAGAGCACAGAGTTTAAATATTATTTTCCAAATTGTGTTTGTTTTTTTTTCTATACTTGCAATTCAGAGAATCACCCCCTGGGGCTCTAAAATTCCCTCCCCAGGAAGGAATTCCTAACCAGTTGGGTACCCTTAGAATATAATAATATTTATTTTTATATTTAAGTAATTATCTGTAGGAAAAAATATTTTTTGCTCCATTTCTAGCTCATTGACAATTACATATTTTTTAAGATTCTTGATCTGTCAATTGTTTTTATCCTAGATTATTGTGTTTCACAATTGATTAATAGATAATTTTAGAATTACGTTAATTTTCCCGGAAATACTAAGTATTTTTTAAAAAATTAATTCGGCTCTATTTATTCGTCGATATTTTATATGTAATCGAGTAGGTTCTCGTAAATGTGTTATATTTTTTATAATCACGTAAAAAAGGGTGTTTATATTAATTATCATAAATTATAACGTATTATTGATCATATATCAGTAGATTACACTATTTGTTTACTAAAAAATGTATTTTAACAAAAAATGTGTGTCATAGTACATAGTATACGTACATAGTCATGGACATTGAAATGTCAATTCATTTCGTACATAATATATATTTTTTTATATATATTTCTTGTATTTTATGAATATTATTGATATGCTTTTTATTAAACATTGGCACAGCTTTTATTTGCAATTCAAATGGAGAAAATCACGATTTGTAAAAGTTATAATTGAGAGAAGTGTCTATTGACACAACTTGTGTTGCATTAGTCGGTTTAACGTTGGATATTTGGAAAAAAACATTTTTTTTGTTTTCATCTAAGGTATAAGATGATTCGTTAAATATATTTTTATAATACGCTCTATCCTTCTAGAATTGGAATCAGTAATGACATTTAATGTAACGTTATTATTCATTTGAGCATAAATATTTTTTTTAGCAGATTTCTTTTCATAATTAATTATTAATGGTCAATGGTAATATTACTAATATTCAAGACTGTAATATTCCAGGGCTATTCCTCAGAATATTTCTAAAAAATCTTTAATGATTATTATTCATTAAATAAATTGTGATATTACTAAACAAATTAAAAAATGATTCAATAAAATAACAATAATAATAAGCTCACAGTAACCCCTTCTCATCACCATGAAATAAATTAATTGAAGTGTGTTTCATTACCAGCTTTTATAATTCATGTTTCACACTAAAACTGTGTCCAGATATCCTCTGATATTATCTTATACTTGAGACAACACAATTCAGCTTAAGCTGATCATCGACCCTATTGTCGCCTACAATTTTGTACAATTAAATCCCTCCCGGAATCCTCAAATTTAAATTAATCAATCACGACTACTTTTTAAAAACTTAAAAATAAGGATTTCCTCCTATCAGACTTTCCAGATCTATCGTCTTCATTTCTCAAATAATTCGCTTAAAATAAAGTGTTCAAATCTATAGTAAAATTAAATGCGGTGATATAATAAAAAAAGAGGCGACTCAAGTCCAAGTATTATTTTATTAAAATTGCAGATTAAGTAAGTATAGTTCAAGCGCAATAGTCAGGAAATTTTAACATAATTTTCATCGTTTTGGGTTGAAAATCTTTTTTTTTTTATAAATTTTTTAAAATATCATAATAAATATTAAACTCACCAAATCCAGTTCTTCCAGCTAGGCATTATTCCTACCTTTGCGTCGTTATGAGCTCTCTTCTACTGGCCATATTCTATACAATTAAATAAATACATAAGTACAGAAATATATATTATGATATGCATTCGATTGGCGATAAACTGTAGAACTTACCTCTGCATGTAATCGCCAGAAGCTGATCTGCGTCACCCCAAGAAGTCCGTCTCCATCTAAAACTATTGAAGCACTTCACAAAAATCACACATTTTTACAGTATCAAACAGAAAATAACTGTTAAGATTTTATTTACTAATAAATGAATAGCATAAAATTATTCTTTTTTATTTGATTGCTTAGTAACCGTTTATTTGGCTTGAGTGATATCTAAGAAATACATGTAGAAATTATTTTTTTATAAAATGAGTGTAATTTCGACCGTGCTCACACCAATTCAGTTAATAGATTTCATTAAAAATCGCTAAATTTTGCTATAGTAAGTATCGGAAGAAAATTAAATTTTTTGACGTAGTCCCAATGACATTTTCATATAAATGTCGATTTTTTTTGTGTTTTAAATAATTATTTACACGATTTTAATTTTTTTGGAACCGATGCGTAAAATCTACGCATTCATTATTATTAATTTTGACATTGAACGGCCACTCATCCATTTAAGATTATCTATTTAATTTATTTTGGCTTCTACTGGAAGGAGGAGGTATATTAAAATAATAATTCAGCGTCATAAATTATCCAGAAATCTGCAATAACCACCAGAGACCCGTCATAGCTTGAAGATAATTACAATAGAATTATTATTGTCAAGTTAACCGCTACTGAGCAGATAGTACTCGGATGGATGACCATTCCTAAGAATTCGGAGTATTCTAAATAATTAATTTAGTTATTAGTACAATTAAATAAAATTCCAAAATCACACATATATTTTTTTGAACGAAACGGTTCATTTTCTTAAGTGAAATTATTAGTTTTAAGGAATACATAAGAAAATCACGCTGTTTTTTGAAAATATATATATTTTTTCTAAAAAAATAATAATGTTTTTAATTATTGTCTTTTATCTGATGGTTTTTTTTTCTCCTGATGAAGCAAGATACTGTTTTCGCTCTCTTATTTTCAAAACGCCTTGAACAAATTTACGAATAGACAGTTTTTATGAAAAAGTAACATACAAACGATTCAATTCTTCAACACTATTATGTTAACACTTTATGAGCCGTTCACGTCAAAATGCGTGATTTTGTCGCAAAGGGTAATGAGCCGTTCACGCTTTTTGGCGTGAGAGCCATACCCCTTGGCATTTTTTTCTGATAACGATGCACAATGTAATTCTACTATATGACCACAGATGGATACACGTGCATGTTAGCTTGAATTATCATTACATGAAACCATGCGGCTCCCCGGCTAGGTTTTGTAAAACCTTGCGGCTCATAAAGTATTAATTAAAAATACTGGCTAAAAAATATAAAATTTAAACTTTGCACATATTTTGGCGGCCCTCCGAAAATTCAAGTCTATGCTTACTGTTCTAATACAATTAAGATATTATTTTTTATTAATGATAAAAAACGTGATTTTTAAAAATTAAAATGAAACTGATTAACCAATTAAATTAGTATTATTATGAACAATACAAAAAAATTAAGGGACTTGTTGCTTGAAAGAGAAAAAGTTGGCACAGTGGTAAAAAAAATGTCATTTCAACGTCCATGGCTGTATATTTAATCCTCATTTAAAAACATGAATTTTTTATCATGCATAAAAGACGATATCAAATAAAGCGATTTTTATTATTTATTACAATTTTTATTTATACAAAGACACTACTATCATTTCTTTAAAATAATGGTCACCATCGACCATGTTATACGAAAAGTCAACTGCTTATGAGGGATTGGCCTCAGTCAACTCCAAGTTGATGTTTTTGAGAAAAAATTCGAAAGTGATGATGCTTTGTCTCAAATTTGGTTTTCTAAAAGATTATGTCATTTCATTACACGCTCTATTGGAGAATAATTTAGACTGATCTGTCAATAAATGTCATAGTACGAAAACTGTAATCTACGAATAATACAAGCCTTTCATTGTCGGAATAGAAAGTAATGCATATAATAAATAATAATCCGTTTCGACAAATAGAAATCTGAACAATTTAACTCTCATAAAGTGTATTATTTTTATTTATTTTGTCATAGAAATATTTAATAATACATTATTATTAAATAAATAAAAAAAATTGATAAGTTATTTAGAATTTTTATTTTCTATTTGAATAATCTAGTTGATACAAAGCTTAAAAATAGTTTAACACGTCCGTAACGATGGCTCGAAAAACAACTGCGTCGTCCGGAGGGGTTCTTTCGAGGACCCCAAGCATTTCAAGTCAAGATATTGATCATTTTTTTTAAAATTGATTATTTTAAGATTAAAAATAGTTATTCATGATACAATCGGCACATCGTACCAGATGCGAGCGAGAAAAAACATCGCGCGCATGGCAACAGCACCGAATATTGTTCTTTTTATTTTTTTTCGCAATTGCAGACAATAATGATTATTTATAATATTTATTCTTTAGACTTTATTAGACAGATATAAAAAGTTTGTGACATGTACGATTTATATTGAAAGAGTTATTCGGTAAAATAAAAACCCTGGGGTCTCCAATAGACCCCACCGGCACGTCTAGGTTAAAATCCAGTTTCAGTAATGTCTGGGTAATAGAATTTTTAAAATATTGTATTGGGAGTCATATTTTTACTTACTTATCTCAGACGTAATTTTTATTTTTTATAGTACTGTTCCATAGTTCAATATGTTAAATCATAAATTAGACTCTATCGTTTTATAGCCTGGAACTCTTAATCCTATTAACCCAACAATATCCATTACCGAACTTAATGGGACAATTCTCACAGTAAAAATATTTTGTTTTGATTACGTTTTGGTGCCGGATATTTAAATCGGTGATATAAAATTCTTCTTCTTTAGGTGCTTTGTCCGATTTTTGACAATTCTAGAACTCCCCCTATCTGGGATACCTCTTAAAATTCGATAATAGCCGCTGAAAACCCTAGTTTATTGAGATATTGATATATAGATGCAGCATTTATGCACAGTGCAGAATCATTTGCAATGAATCGATAAAATAAACATTAAAAAAAATAATTTAACTGATAAAACATTTTTTTTTGTATCTAATAAATAAAATTAATATTTTTAGAATAGAGAAATTATTCAGATATAATTAAAATCATTTGATAAAAATGCTTATGTCGTCTGATACAATTAGTAAATATAACGAAATATTATATTATGGTATTGCAAATAAAACTAATCCTCATATTATTCTGCGTATTTAATCTATAACTTATTTATTTAGACAATTGCAAATATTTTGTTTTATTAGAAAAATTATCTTTTACGACTACCTTATCGTCGGTATCATTAAGTCATCTTACAACATCTATATAATATTAATAAAGTGAAACTTCAATAGAAATTTAATGTGTACTTACAATTAATAAACATCGTCACATTACTTAGATTATTTGTATTGTAACTAATGATTTTTAGAAAAAAACTCATTGAATTTGAGCAAAATCTCGTGTTTATTTTTGTTTACCATTTATGATTTATTTAAATGAGTGCAAGGGCCGCTTCGTTGTTTCTAACCCGGTTTCAGGCAATCGCCTATTTAATTATCAAGATTATAGTGTAATGCAGATGATTGTTGTTTTTCCAGGTGCCGGAAAATCATCGGCGTCGAAGATGCGTTCGCTCTACCTGCGTCTCGCGCGCCACGCGTCGTCACGATTAAAAACCAAAATAAGCCCGAGGTAATGACCGTTTGACTGCGTAATGACATTACGAGAGACGCGGCCATAATTTATGGCTACCGTTTAGTAAATAAATGGTTCGTAGATAATGGAAAAATGTTGCACACAAAGTACCGTGCGCTTTTCCCCCGATTATTAATTGGCGTCGGACGGCCGGTGCAGTAGTGCACAGCAGCCACTGACGCTCTTGTTCACGTTGCAGCCAGTCCGAGGACATGCTGCAGACAGAGGGTGATGCCCAGAGGCGATCGGGACTCTCCTCGTCGTCCTCGTCGTCGTCCTCATCCACATTCTCGGCCGAGGACGATGATCTGGTGGCGCCCGAGGGAGGATGGGGCTACATTGTCGGCATAGGATTTTCTCTCCTCTTCGTGAGTAAACAACGAAAATTATTATCTAAACCCAAAAAAAAACATTCGAATTGATTTTTTCATTAATGAAGCGAAGCAAGTATATTCATTTGCATCTTATATTTTAGTTTTTTACATTCCATTGAAGAATTTCATTAGTACGTATTGTAAACAATTAATTCTTAACGTTTTCCATTCTGGATATTTTTGCTCAAATCTACGTTCTACTCTCATCAATTTATTTTACAAATAAAATTAATTACATTGGTAAAATAAACAAGAAACATCTATAGGATTTAATCTAATGTCCTATTTAATACAGAGTAGAAAAGGTTAAAGAAATTTAATAGAAACTTATACGTTACCCGGAAAGAAAGTCCGTGTTTTTTTAATAGCATAATTTTGTTTTACATTTTTTTATAAACACTCTCATTACTTACAACCATTTCTTATGTCTCGTGTGTAATTTTCGATAGCCTTGTTATGCTATTTTTTATTTTATCTCTATTTTTATTTTATTTATTATCCAGTAAATAATCCTATGTGTGACGAATACGGGGAATGTGAAAGTACTTCCAAACTGAGTAGTTTATTTTTTTTGTAATTGATTTTAGATTTGTGGAATCATGTTAGAGAATAATTATTTTAATATTTTTATCATTCATTTTTTGATTCAATGTGTTTAATTGTTGATAATATACTTCTGTAGTTATGGTTTCGTCTAGTTTTAATAATCCATAGTGAATAAATCCACTCATACTTAACCAAATGCATTAAAGAACATCGTCTACTGTCAATCCTAGCTTATGGGTTGAAACAGGTGTTCGTTCTTTGTTTTTTTTTCCTCACTTCATCGCAAACTATCTATTTCTCGTCTCCAGTTAAAATTTGCTAAAAAAGGTCGAGATCTTTTAGCAAATAAAAAACCTGTGTGTATCTTTTCGTTATTCTTGCTTATTTTGCTGTGGTTCATGTGTTGTCAATCGTGATAATACTAATAAAGAGTTTTTGTGATACTTCTATAGTTTGGCGAAGATCTGATCAATTAGAGCTTTCAGCATCTGTTCAAAGTTAGCACTGGTCTATAAATCTCGTTGATGGTTTTTACGACCTTAATGGCGTTTAAACCCTGATAAAGAAATTCAGCATCCAGCGATGAATATGTTCTTCAACGGTTTCGAGCTTTGATATTTTAGCCTTAATCTTTTTCTTCGGGTGCCTTGTTCGTTTGGACGTAGTCGATCTACATTTTCTTTTTTTTTTCTCAATATGTCTGTTTTTGGCGAGCTGGAACAACTTTGGAGCTTCCAATCCGGTTTTGTTACGAATATTGCGGAGTCCCGAAGATTTTTTTCTTCCCAAACACCGTTGACCTTCTACCTTTCCCTTCATGATGGTCTACAGAAGGCGATAATTTAATCCACGAATGATGTGTCCAAAGTACACAATTTTAAGTGTTTAGACTATGTCCAGAAGTTGAAGCACGGTTGTATACTTGACGTGTTTTTAACATTCTTCGTTAGTACCACATTTCAACACGACAGATTTCTACACTTTCATTGTGTGTGTCCTCTAGTATTAAACTGTGGACTGATGCTAGTATGAAGTCCGACGTATTTCAGTGCTTCTTTGATGTTGTACGCGATCGAAAGCATTCTCAAAATCATACAAACAAATACTTACCGGAATTCTATACATTTTTTTTAGTAGAACGTTCATACAGAAGAGAGCTTCTCTTGTACCAAGTCCATTGCGAAACCGAAACTGTGAAAATCCAATTACATATTCGCATTTCTTTTGAATCCTGCATTGGACAAGTTCAGGATAATTTTTAACTCGTGAGACACACGAATAATTAATCTGTAATCATTGCAATATGTTATACAATTCTATTGGAATTTTATCTAATCTTAGCGAATTGTTAACCTTTATCAACTGCATTTATTATTTCAGATATTAGTATACTCGGCCACTTTGTGTTTTCGTCATCGTCTTCATCCCTTTCCTTTCACTCGGGTTTTGTGGGGATCGCGCTTAATTTCTCGTTTATCTGTTTTTTCATTCACCCCTTCAATGTTTATCAATTTTTTTATGGTTGCTTTTAATTCTTTGTCTAGATGAAGTGGTTCATTCAGTTTATCGAGATTTTCAATTATTTCACAAGTTTCATCTAATTGTGGGTCATTGACATCTTTTATCTTTTTTCGAATTAAGCGATTTGTCTCTCAATACTTGTTTTCATTGTTGATTTTAAACATTCTACGTTGGCTCATTAAGATCAGAATTTCATCAATGATCAATGTTTGCCTTTTGGTTGGTAAATTTCTTCTTGAAAGTAATTTTGAGCTATGTATTTTAATGGTATTCTTGATTTCGTTTCCCTGAGCTCAATTTTATTTTCTTCTATATAAACCGTTTTATTATTGATTTCTTGAGATAGTTTCGTAGAAATGTTCAATGATTAAAGCATGTGAAGATTATACCCCTGTTATTTATGTTAATTATGGGTTTGCTGTCGTTATATAACTCCGTAATCTCTGATTTATAATTATATACTCGATTTACAATATTAATTTTATAAATCAGAATTTCTGTGATTGCCGGAAATCTGTAAAATCTAACGAGTCGTTGTTGTCAATAACCTTTCCCCGTGGTGTTAAGCCACTTCAGGGTTCAAATGGCTCTTCTCTACGTGCAACTATTTCATACACAATCAGAGCTCAAAGTACAACATATGACATAATAACTAAAGCTGACAAACAACACGGCAAAAAAAAAATAATAATACGTTTTTTTCGCCGTGTCTGGACACAAACTTAACATAAATGAGAGTATATGAAAACATGGATTTCTTTCCGGATAATCTATTATAACTATTGGAATGTTTATTTTACTACAATGAATGGATGTCATAACAGATATATTTCAAATTCAGTCATATAAAGATTTGATAAATATTCAAAAGATTCTAAAGATGCAAGTAGAATGAGTCTCTCACACTAATATTCCCCCAGTGTCAAACCAC
>JAGXCT010032281.1:8291-27880 GCA_022495035.1 Philopotamus ludificatus | reverse complement strand
CAAAACAATATTCGAATAGTTTACTGTAATAAAAGAATGTTAATCTTTCGTCTTTCCAGAATGATTAATCGAAAATGATTGTTTGAAATCGCGTTTCGAAAATGCGACATTAATTCTAGGTACCCTTAATATATTTAATTAATTTAAACCCTTAATTGTTAGAGAAATGGACATATTACGTCTCGAGGGTGAATAAATGTGCAAATGCAAAATTTAAGCTAAAACTCTAATTATTAACTAAAGGCTTCTAGACATTTCCATGAATCAAATGAACATATTCCTATCCAAATAACTTTTACACTAGGCTTCGAGCACGTTGTCACTTCGGGGTGATAATAGCGGTTAGAGCAGAGGTTCCTAATCTTTTTCGGTCTACGGCTGCCTTAAATATATCAGATTTTTCCGCGGCTCCCTTAATACATCATAATTTTTCAAAATTTTTGACCTTGAGAAAAGCGAGTGCAAAAAGAAGGCTCAAAAATTTCGAGAATTGCGAATTCCAACAAATTTGCCAAATTGTTTAATTGAATATTTCGCGGCTCCCTGGGGAGCCGCGGCTCACACTTTGGGAATACCTGAGTTAGAGGATACATTTTTGTACAATCCATTCTTGACTTACGACGGGATTCCGTTTCACCAACTTCTTTAAAACTTTATTCTAACTATTCTTTAAAACACTGTATGTAAGAGGAAGAGACTCATTACCTCCGCATGTTTTATAGAAATATTTAAAAATATGTAGGCTCGTGGGATTTATTTAATTTAATCCCATCTATTCTTCGTTTAATAAATAATTATAAAAAAATAATAAAACTTTGAATCCAACTGAAATAATATTAAACTTTGCCAGTGTCGTGGTTTGACACTGGGGGGATTATTATTGTATCTTTAGAATCTTTATTTGGGTGAATGGAACCTTTCTGTTATGCTATCCATCCATCGTAATCAAATAAATAAATAAATTTCTGATTGTTATTTTTTAACATTATATAAATAAATAATTAGATACAATAAATTTATTACGATCATTCTGGAATAAATACATCTTTGCTACTTATATCCATTGCTTACTCCTGCGATTTTTAACAACGAAACTCCAAAACCCATGAAATATTTGCCAAAAACTGAGAAGACCCTTACATTTTTACGACTTTTCCTTGTAAATACGATTGGTTATAAGTCTAGAACTCGAATTTATATTTTATAATATAGATATAAAATTTTAGAAAAATCATTTCGATCTTTCAGTGAATTGTTTCAGTTAATAAATTATGATAAATGCTAAGATTTCCCAGTAAAATTAACGTTTCAATAAATATCTAGAAGAATCTCGATTAACCTTGATGATCTTGATTAAACAAGAGAGATTGATTAAAAAACACAGATAATTGATGAAAGGTATCATTTCTTTAATCAGAAAACAGAGAACCTCAAGAAAGTTTTTGGTTAATCAACTTGAAAAGTTATCCCAATTGGGTTTGTACATTCTTCCAATATTCCTATGTGGACACCTATCCAAGCTCCGACTGTGCACAATGTTGATTAACTTCAGCAATCAAACTAGAAAGAGTTCTTCTCTTTTCAATTATTTTAGCTTTCAGAAAAGAAATATTGTAAGCATGATTCCCAAATTGAAACCCGGATAATCGAGTAAATGGATGTTTTTCTTGTATTCACCTATCCAAGTATTGACGATGCATAACGTTGATTAACTTATGTAAGCTTTTGTTACGATGTGGTCAGCTAAGAACTGAAATCGAATAATCGGGGATATATTTTATATAAAAAAGTTAGTAAAAAGTTGACTTAATCTCATTTGATAGCCATGTGTTCATCTATCCAAGTACTGACCGCGCTCAATGTTGATTATCTTCAGTAATTATACGAAAACTTGGTATATCTTTTGCTTTATGTTCCAATTTTCACGTACTGTCATGCGAGTATTTAATTATAAATCGAGATTTTAAGATTGGGGAGCTTCCGTCACCGTTTGACAATCGCAGATGTAACGATTTCGTTATCGCTTACGTCACCAACGGAACGGACGAGCTTTGCGTTATCTGTTCATCTCCATCCGCAACAGCAAATCAGGCGGCTGCGCATGCCCTGATTAATTCCAGGAGATCTGCAATTATCTGAATTTGATTCGGACATGGTTCTGGACTCGCCGTTTCAGCTGACAAAGCGTAACCGCGTTTTAATGAAAAAAAAAAATTCAGACGCGGCCATGTGTGTCCGCTTTTCGCAACGTAAACATACGCGTATGGTCCATATTTTTGATCCGCTATTATGAAATGGAGATGATCAATTATTTTTGATTATTAATATTTTTCACTATTTCATTGATCGCGAAATTTTGCGTGTGCACCATTGCCGTGCATATTTCGGGAAAATTTTCGTATAATTCAATTTGACACGTTTGCTTTCATCCACTTCTTTCACTCACTCGTATCTCGCAATGGTTCTTACGATAGAAATCTTTATTGGATAATAATCCAGATGCAACTTTCTTGTTTTTATATCAAATTGTTTAATATATTACACGATTACTAATTTGCAGCGGCTCAAGCTGTTTCTGATTAATTCTATACATTGTATATATTTTTAATCGAATTTATCTTATTCATATGCAGATAGAAAATATATGAATCATTTATACGAGGTTTGATTTATCAATATTAATTGTCTCCTTAAAAATAATCCCCATTATGTACATCATACTTGTGCCAGTGCTTTTTTCTAGCGTCGAAGCACTTCTGAAACGCAATTTTGGTTAGGGGTTTAGCTCCTTCTTAGCGTCGTCCTTATTATTTCATCTTCGGGAATAGGTAAAAGTCGCAAGGGGTCGTGTCCGGTGAATACAGAGGTTAAGATTTATAGCGGTGCTTAGGCTTTTGGCCAAAAAAATTCCTCAGTTTCCATTTTTTAAACATAACGAATTAACCTAACCGTGCCGACAAAGTCCTAGGCAGGACCCTAAGATTTTTGATTTTCTCAAGCGGCGCTTATGACCCGATTAAGATGTTAGGGAAAAGATTTTTTAAATGAAGCCAGTAAGCAACCCGCAAACCGCGTTCAGCAGGGTTTACATCAGATGCGATTAAATAGGCAGCAGGGATAATTTTTTTTTTAATTTGCGACCAGTCTGTTATTATTTACTGTCTGATTTAGTACACTGCTTCACATTATCTTTTATCAGATTCTTTAGAGTTACTGGCTCCTGGGGCCAGCCCTGAATTCTCGGGAGATCCTGCTTGATACTATTGATATTTTTTGCTTTTTTTTTTAGTCAGTGGCTTTCCTTAATGAGGAATGTAACAAGAATAAAATGAAATCAGATCCATAGTTTGAGAATCTCCACAATTACGATAAACATTACAATAATGTAAAGATATTAATGAAACATTTAGATATTTTTTTTAATTTGACCTTATTACTGTCTTATTGAATTGCTCTACATATCAAAGATAGTCAAATGCCAAGTACTTGAAATAACAAAATCCACGAAAGATATTGCGATAGCTTGCGTAAATTTGGCGCGCAAGGCCCAGTCGCGCCTGGAATTATTGTCTTTCGTTTTGCATCCCAAACTTTTGTATTTGTCTAAAAAAAGTCTAAAGAATAAATAGTATAAATAATCATTTACCTTTATTGTCTGCAATTGCGAAAATAAATTAAAAACAACAATATTCGATTCTGTAGCAACGCGCGCGATGATTTTTCTCGCTCACATCCGGTACGATATGCCAAGTGCGAGTAAAACGTATACTAGTGGTGCCACGAGAATTTGGTGGTCGGTCTACCGGCGGCGTGTCCTTAGTCTGCGGTGGGACATCGCTGGGTTTGTGTTTCGGTTACGTGTCATATAGATTAGTAGAAAAATCCAAAATATCGACCAAATTTTGAAGCATATGAATGTTTTTATTCTTAGTATAACTCATTTATTTTAAAAAGTCAAAATATTGATGAACTAGCCCCACTAGAATGGGTCAGTCAACCCAACGTTCAACCTCCAACCCCAACCTCCAACCTGGAGGACCAGGATTTTCTGTAGGGGTTTTCCTTCCCTTAGTCATTTAATTACGGAGTTGTCTTCTCTCGTTGGAAGGATTAGGGGTTGCATCCATACCGAGAAGTGCTTTTTTCGTGTCAAGTGCTGAGTCATCAATCGCATTTTGGTATTTTTAAGGATGATGATCTTTACATGTAATGTTGGGGGTCAATTTTCCCTTATAAATAGACCCTCTTCGGAGGACGCGGTTAGTTTCGAGCCGCCGTGACGGATCGATTAAAAAACAATCCGATGTTCCCCTAATGTGAGCGTCTTACCTATTTTTACTTACGACCATAGTTCTAATTATATTTATATAAATAATCAGACCCCAATTTTGGTAGATCTAAAAATGATTCTAGATCTTTTTCACTACTTCTCTAATAAATACTCCTGAAACCATATTTTTTATAGAATTACATCAATAATTAAATTACTTGCCTGTGCCGGGTGAAAATAAAAGTAACGAATATAAAGGTTCTGCTGTAATCTAAAAGTCTACTATCTTTTTCACAAAGACCTATGTGGATTCAGGGGATAAATAACATTTTTGAAGACGAATATTAATGAAAAACAGAGCTTTTCTACTGCTAAGTTCATTATAAAATCCAAATTGTCATTTATTTCCATTAACTCTTTACTCTTCAATATCGGTCCTCAACTGCATACATTTCTGGTTCCTGGAAATATGCACGAAGGATGAAT
Organism: Philopotamus ludificatus; assembly: GCA_022495035.1. Taxonomy (NCBI): domain Eukaryota; kingdom Metazoa; phylum Arthropoda; class Insecta; order Trichoptera; family Philopotamidae; genus Philopotamus; species Philopotamus ludificatus. Next base: position 23,124 of record JAGXCT010032281.1, on the reverse strand, counting down.
ATAAAAAAATAGTTAACATAAGCTTAGATGATTCGTTATAATAAACTTTTTTTATTCTTTTCCTGATACATATAATATGATGTCATATAATGTAGTTGAGGTAACTAAAAGAAAACGCATTTTATAAACCGATGTTCTATTCAGTATGTGTCCAGACACGGTAAAGTGAGCTTTATCTCATATTTTTGTATAGCTATCGTTTAACATTATTCTTGCGCAATAAACTTATATTTTATTGTTATATCAATTGTTCAGGCAAAATAAAAAAAATAAATTATAGGTTAAACTCATCACAACCCTTCACCCGGTGATACGCAAACCTCTGGTTGAATCATATTCTCCGTTTAACCATCGAGGAATTATTGCAGAAACTCGCATTCGTTACATTTAAAGAGCATTGGAAAACCGATGAAAGAATTTATTTGGACAAAATTCAGGAGTTAAATTGTAAGGTTCAGCCATAACCTCCATATTCACCAGACCACGCTTCATCCGATAATTCAGGTCATATCCTAAGCAAAAAACCGGCAATTGTTTTTTCAATGAGGGGATCGAAAAGCTGCAAGAGAGATGGCAAGAGGCACGCGATTACTTCTTGGTTCCCCCTAATACTTTATATACGCTCGGGATATACGCTCTTCTTTAGGAATAAAGTATTGCATGGTGCATGTTTTCCACTGTCTTATCTATGAGTCCATTATCTTCTCTTTTATTTTGTATATTATTTAATTTTTATAAACTGGAATATTACAAAATATCAAATTTAACAAAAAATATACGAAATTTGATATAACATTTGATATTACAAATAGGTAGAGTTTATTATTTCGTTATGGTGCTAGGCTTCTATGCGATTTTCTTAATCTCCGCAATGTTGCTAAAACGTCGTCTTTTCACCGATTTTTACATCTTCGGTAATAAGAGCCACAGCCACATTTCCGGCGAAACTGGGCTGAGGCAGGCAGCATTACGTGGTTGTTTTATAAGTAAAAAGTTGTCAAGCATATTAAAACCAAGTCTTTTCGACAGACAACGATCTAGCATCCAATGGATAACAATGTCAAGATATGTCAGGGAAAACTGTAGTTTAATAATTCTACCAACATATTTTTGTTTATCAAACCTTGTACAGTGGACCCCCCCAATTACACTATCCCGAATTACACGCTGAGTTGAAATGTTCGCCGCCAACCCCCAACTTGAACGGTCGCATTCACGCCGTTGCATTGCGACGACGATACATACCGACTATTCATTTGATTATCGTATTTGGTTTCGCGGATTAATAATAACAGCCGCGGCCGTCTTCAGTGGTGCAAACAATCAAACGTTGGCTAGCGTCTGTGTATTCGATACACGTGCCGGGCTTCTTTACCCTGGCCAATAACACTATCCCAACTTACACGGTCTCGATTTTAGTGTTAGTGGGGGGTTAGCTGTATATATTTAACGATGTGTCTTTGAAGCTTTCCTCGATCTCCGTAAAATCTTGATTGACTAGTTCTTATATTGTAATTTTCTCCACATTTTCCAGTAAATTCCACCAAAATTGGATTTAGAATATTCTAGAATCTATTCCCTGTGGCTAAGTATTTTCACGGTTTGTCAAATACATATTTGATTAGTCGACGTTCCCCTTTCACCGTGCAGCCGAATTTACTTAGCTCGTTTATTCTGTATTTAACATTTGATAAATATTCATTCGCATGCTTCATATATATGCAATAGGTGAGACAATTTAATAGAAATCTCTGTGGAATCAGAATGTTTCCTTGTCGCTCGGAAATGTAACAATCTTGAAAAATCGCATATATCTTCCTTATTGGAAAAGCGTATGAATTTGTGTGACGTCTCGCAAATTGGATTATCCGTTTATGGACATTAAATTGCTTTCATGCAATCGGTATTTTGTTATAAAATAGATTTGTAGAGTGAATGCAGATTAACGTATGTATTATGTGGAGGCTATCGACTGTGCAGATTCCGGTGTTTATACATTATGTTAACGCATGGGTGTTAAATCCGAAACGTATGCTTATAATAATATTGATCGAACCCTTTTTTTTCTCAACTTTTCAACTCTTTGTATTTGTCAAAAAGTCTAAAAAATAATCATTATAAATAATCATTGATATTTATTGTTTTTTTTCTTGATCGCTTTCGGTACGATGTGCTAAGTGAAACCTGAGAGTGACGCGTGCTGCGAGAGCTTAGTCTGCGGCGAGACATCGCCAGAGCGTTTTCATTTACGCGCCATATCGATTAGTTAAAGAATACAAAATATCGATCAAATTATGAAGCATATCATGAAAACTATTTTTATTCTTAGAATAGTACATTAAAAAATGAAGAATTCATCAATATCTTGGCTTGAAATGCTTGGGGTATCTGAGATACCCCCTTCGGACGATTCGGTTGTTTTCGAGCCGTCGTGACGGATGAGTTAAATGAATATAGTTTAAAACTTATGCCTTGATTGCTTAGAATTCGGATCGTCAACCTTTAAATACCATTAACTATAAACATATTACTTATTTTTGTATGGGAAAACTTCTTTACTTAAATAATGCGAAATGATTTCTAGATAGCACAATGAAAGCTTGAATTTCCCATTATTCGCTGTAGCGATCTAGTTGATAATCACTGCTCTATTGCATGGATTCCCTAAATTATTTTTCTCAACGCCCTTGCATGTAATTATACAAAGTTATTAATTTAAGTTTATTAATTAAAGGGAAAACGGTGATTGGGAAGAAAGAAGCTGTTGTAGCTCTGCTACATTTTCTTGTCATTCCAGACAATGGTATTACGACTTGTTTGGGCTTTATTGGGTTTGGTATTTCTCTGGAAAGTGTTCGACACTCATACATTTGGCTAAGATTTCCTAGATTAGTGTGATGTGACTTCTCAAGTTCCTGTAGCTCCTCCGTTATCAGCATCTTCCTGTGCTCCGTCGTATTCCAAAAAAGGTCAAATACCAAAAAAAAAAAAATTGTGTACAAACAGGACGTATATCAAGTTGGCCTTATTCCAAAACGGACGTATACCGAAATATTACCGTAATTATTTAATAGCAAATTGGGAATACCTAGTTAGGGAAATTGTAATTTCTTTTTTGTACCAAAATTACCCACGATAAATACATTAAACACCCACAGGAAGGTGATACAGGTTTTTCACTTCATATACACTCTTTTGGATTTCAAATGAACCCTTTTGCAAATCAAATGAACCATTTTGCGTTTCAAATTAACCCTTGTGGATTCCAAATTAACCCCTTTTCAATAGACATTTCAATGCAAAAGGGTTAATTTGAAATGTAAAATGGTTAATTTAAAGTGAAAAATCTGTAGTATGGCAAACACTGCAATAGTGCAAGGTTTTCCCAACTTTTTGGTCTAATGATCGAAGAAGATAAACTGAATGTGGTTTGTCCATAGTTAGCTATTGCCTCTCCACCTCCTGGAGCAGTACTCTTAACCCTTTATAGGGCAAATTAATTATTTTGGATTTTTTTTATTTTTTATTGTTATTGTTATCGTCAATAACAATAAATTGACCAAAAAGCGTTCTCAACAAAATATTACGTTACTAAGGTTGACATTTCTATGGGCTCTCATGGAAATATAGATCTTAAAGCGACTGGTTAATATATTAACCAATTTCAGCCTTTGCCCTATAAAGGGCAAAGATCTGTCTTTCACGTGACTTAGTTCTAGGTCTTCTTCACTACGACGTCCGCCTAATTGGGCAGTTTTAGTTACCTCTCTACATTATTAGTTCGACGTGACCTGTCCATCTTAGTCGTTGAGATCTATTATAACTCTTCACGGTTTCTAGTATTTTTATATTTAATAGATTTTATAACTTTCGCGGGCTTTACCTACAGGTTTAGCTTAAAATCTTGGATTTCAGCAGATGCATTATTTTCTCTGCTATTGGAAACCCTACTTCGTAATATATTCAAGAATTCCCTTAATATTTTAGGGAACCATTCTTTAACATTTTGCTATTGCTCTAATACTTAATAGGAGCTTTGCAATGTAAGCTTTCTAACTCTATACACTGTCCATTCTATATAGTAATATCATTACGTTCTCAGCCTTGCTTGTACTAGTCTGAGTTGGACCGTAATCGGATTCATGCTGCTCGCAGGCCATAGTTTAGAGCAGTGCTTCCCAATTACTTTCATGTCACGGCCCCCTAAATCTGAAAGAATTAATTCACGCCCCCCGCCCAAAAAAAAATATTATTTGCCAATAATATTATTACAATTATAATACACATATTTATATTCAGGACAAAATCGTTTTAAAACCTTTCCGCGAGATAGCCATCGTACTTCACTGATACAGTAAAACTACGTGCACTGAATACATTTCTTTGCACAAAATGCTAAAAAATCTTGTTTCTAATTTATTCTTATTTGTCATTATTTTTTTTCTTTATATTCTTATTTATTCTTATTTTATTATTATTTATTCTTGTTTGTTCTTTTTTCCCTTTTTATTCTTATTTATTCTCATTTTATTATTTTTTCTTATTTATTCTCATTTTATTATTATTTTTTTTCTTTTTTTTGTTCTTATTTTATTATCATTTTATTATTATTTGTTCTTATTTTTTCTGATTTTATTATTATTTATTCTTATTTATTCTTATTTTTTATATATATGTTATGTGGAAAAATATTCATAAATGAATATTTGTACTTTGTACTGAATATTTTCGCGGCCCCCGCGAGGAATCCTGCGACGCCCTAGAGGGCCGCGGCCCATAATTTGGGAAGCACTGGTTTAGAGACCCCTAACCTAGAGCATAGACTCTCAAACGTATTTAACTCGGATATAATAGCTCGGAATCTCCAGTTTTTTTTGGAATTTTATCGAAATATTGTGTGTGGAAATATAATTATGTATTAAAGATGCTGAAAAATCTGGCCTCCAGTTTTCAGGATTCAAGATTCCTCAAATACACATATGAAGCATGAGTCTTAGATGATTAGATAATTAAATAATTTCATTAGACGTCTGTATTTATTAATGCTTACAAATCTCGCACACAATAAATAACAGAAAGTTAATGGGATTTATGCGTAGAACATAACTGGTGTACAGGATGATTAATATATATATTATATTATTAATTAGAAATTGCAAATTCTTGGAATGCATACGTACGACTTAAGCGAATTTTCATGTCGAACCACTGGACCATCAAGTGCAATAAATTATTTTTTGAATCGAACGTTCCTTTCGCCCGAGTTTCATATACATTGATACACTATCAGATAAATCGATTTCCGTTACATTATTAATAATTAAGCGAAATAAATAATTAGTTTAATTATCGATTTCGACATCTCTCTCGCTCCAATCTCCGCCACTTCCCGTGTGTATTATTTTATTTATGTAATTCCGGGTAAGTAATTCAGTTCATGAAGCATCGACGTACAGTTTTCTTCGGACATGACTGGCGTAAGATGAAAAGCGATCGTCACCACCGATTATTAATTTCGTTGTCATATGCATGTTTGTTATTAGTTTTTTTTTTACTATTTATTTTACATAAGTCACATACGTGCTATTTTGTATGTGTTACGGCACGAATTTGTCCCGCAATTTAATGCGATGATGTATGATAAAAATGGCAATTTTCTAAAGAGGAAATAATGCCATTTTTTGAACCAATACGCCTTTTCAATGCTGTACGCAAATTACATTATGATTCTCAACGCCTCCATGTGATGCGTTAATGGGAAGTGAAAATAATCGACGTTATGCAACACCTTTTTATTCATTTAATACTGGGTAATTAATCTATAGTTGCATATATGTGCGTATTTTGCATGCATTTTTTTTCTTTGTCGTAAGTAGGTCGTAAAATGTTGCTGATATGCTAATAATTTTGATTGCTGCTCGTTTGTCTTCCTGTTTGAAAATGTTTGAAGATTTTTTATATGTAGATCTGTGCAATAATGCTGATTTATATAAATTATTTTCTACGTGAGACGTGATATGCAATAAAATGGATTTACATGGTTTTTTATTCGAGGGTCCGACGAATATGGAATATAACGAATATTGAAACAGTTTGTCCAACGTATCTTGACGTTATAGGGGGGTATACTGTATAACAATACAGTTAAACCCCCACTAACACTAAAATCGGGACCGTGTAAGTGGAGTCGTGTTATTGAGGGTATAGCCTGGCGCGTGTCGAATACACAGACGCTAGCCAACGTTTGACTGTATGCACCGCACAGACATGAATAGTCGGCCTTGTATGTATTCGTCGACCGTCGGCCGCCGGCGTGAATGCGACCGTGCAAGTTGGGGTATAGGCGGCGAATATTTCAGTTCATCGCGTTATTCGGAGTAGTTTAATAGGGGGTTCGACTGTATTCGCTTCTGATGCTACTAACGCGATGTGTTTCTCGCTCACATCCGGTACGATAAGCCAAGTGCGATTGAAACGTACTAATGACATGTGCCGCTAGAATTAAGTCAGCAGCGTGTACTCATTCTGCGGCGAGACATTACGCGTAATATAGATTTGTTATAAAATCCAAAATATCGACAAAATTATCAAGCATATCATGAATAACTATTTTTAATCTTAATTTAAAAAAAAAATTCATGATATTAATGAATTCTTCATCAATATCTTCACTTGAAATTTCTTGAGTCTGAGAGATCCCCTTCGGAGGACGCAGTTGTTTTTGAGCCGCCGTGATGGATGGGTTAATGAAAGAACACAGCATTATTTGACTTAAATATCTACTAAACACAACTCTAATCAGCAGTCCATTTTGATATACTGAATACAGAAGTATTTTGAAATGGGATCGAAGATCCTTTTATTGGATGAGGATAATCGATAAGGCATGTAGAGAAATGTCTTTCAAGACAATTAACTCGGCCTGGAGGGTACTATGTTTGTAATCAAAAAGTGACATTCAGGATTTTATGTCACTGTTGATGACGTTGACTTTAAATGTAGATAAATTGGTTGAAGAGCATCAAGGAGAAGAATTGTTAGAGATTTGAGATCACGCGCCAAATGTGGCGCATTGGAAGATTACAAGTGGCGCATTTAAACTTGCTAGTCTGCATTCGTTGCATAGTAAGACATCAGTAAAAAATCAGGCATATTTGAAAAAGTAAAATCATGCCTAGAAAAATTAAAATTGGATTATAATAAACTCATCAGTTTGTGTACTGACGAAGCGCCGTCAATGATAGGTCATCGCATCCAACAACTGTGGTACAGAGCTATCTTCACCAGACGAACCATTAATATCATGACGTTTTTTATATGGATTATTCTAAGAATAAAAATAGTTATTTATGATGTGCTTCATAATTTGGTCGATATTTTAGATTTTTTAACTAATCAATATGTAAAGGATGTGGAAAGGATTCGTGACTCGGACCATGGCGAGCCTTTACTCTCGCCGGTGGACGAAATGCAAACACAGTACGTTTAGTTGAACACCGACAACATTTATTAATTAAAAAAGCACTGCTACGAGGCAAGCGGCTATTGTTACGGAATAAACACGTGATCGATGACGTCCTGCAGCTCTGTCGCGACCTCTCTGGCAATGACGGCAATCCTGGCGTCGAGAGTCCAGAGTGTCGTAGAGGCACCCTTCCTTCCTGGTCCTCGACGAGGGGCCGGCTGGGGGCACGGAGTAGCTCGACGAAGCATGCCAGTCTGCGGTCCCAAGTCGTGGATGCTGAGGCGGAGTCCTGGCTGATCTGGTTGGCTGCGTTGATTATAATCGGTGTCGGAATAAATGGCCATACGAAGGACGAGAGGAGAGTCTCCAGAATCGTCATGGCGAAGTAACGCAGGAGCGTGTCCACGCTGCAGCCCTGCGCGAGGTCTACCGTAGCGTGGTAGATTTCCGGAGCCGCGTATTGTTGCCAACATGACGTTGGCCCAAACACGTGGAATAACCACCACAAATATAACGCGTAAATGACATGTGCACTCGGCGATATCTCGCCGCAGACTGAGCTCTCGCAGCACGTGTGACTCGTACGTTTCACTCCCACTTGACACATCATACCGAATGCGAGCGAGAAAAAACATCGCGCGTTTTTTTATTTTTTTTCACAACTGCGCAATTATACAAGCACAAAAAGTTTGTTAGGTCTTCACAAACTTTTTGTGTCTCCAATATACCCCAGTGGCACGGCTAGGTATTACACGCATTCCATAGTGTTCAAAATTAAAAAGGACAAACCTCACAGCTAAATTATGAGCTTTAAGGAGCAAAATACTAGAAGGACCTAAATGTAATGTCGTATTTTTTTAATGAAGCTTAAACTCATATTTCTAATCATTTATTAAACTTATATTATACAAAATAATTACCATTATTTCCTATAAACTTTTGCCATCTGTTAGGTAAATCGAAAATGCCTTTCTTATAAAACTCTGCAGGTTAAGAATCGAAAAAGTCTGAAAGGGCCGATAAATAATGCTCCAATGAGCGAAAAAGGTGATAATCGGATGGATTCAGGTCTGGAGTTCATGTCGTCACGCATTGTCTTGCAAGAGGATAATGTTTTCGTTTCTATTCCCTATTCTCTAAACGAAGATTGGAGACTTCTTACGACACACAAAATATTCAAACACGTCTTTCTTAGTCAAAGGACTGAAGAAAACTAATCTGAAACTATGCTTTCCGAAAATACGACATTACATTTGGGTCCTTCTAATACATTTCATCTTGTAATTTAAAGTTTTAACATCTAATTTTTTTTTTTTTTTAAAAACTCTCTTTATTAATTAAGAATGGTTTGATTTTAGAGTAATTTCAGTCGTTCAGCATTTTCACCCACAGAAGGGATAAATTACAGTAATTCCCCCAAAAGCGCGTGTTCCGATAACGCGAATTTCAAAATAAATCGCGGAATTCACCCTAATAACGCGAGCGCATTCTATTCATGCATAGCTCGACCGTAAACTTTTGGCTGGGTGCGCCTGTGTGTTAATCTCGCTCGCACGTATCCATGTCCTCATATGTGCGAGTGTTCGGCACATTTCTGAAATTCCGTAACCCTAAATTCTGTATGTGTTTCATTATCCCGATAACGCGTTGTTCTAATAACGCGGTCCCAACTTTAGCGTTATCGGGGGTTTTACTCTATTTTCATATATTTTTTGGAGACTCATTTTTTTTTAATTTTGCGCATGCGCTCGCCGATAAGCTGCGCAAGGCTACACCGAATTTTTTCATCCGTCATCGACGTCTTATTTGAATTATTTGAATTACGCCATATGCGCGTGAAATGTATCATCCCATTCTTCGTTAATAGACTCAATTAATCGGATCTTGTTAATGATATCATCTCGGATCTGAGTGCATCAATTAAATCGCATTACTCAACGTCGAAATCATATCGTTCGTGTGTCGTTTAGCCGCTTTCTTCGTTCGATATATTTCGCGTTGCGCAATGCGCATGCGCGGCGGTCGTTCGCGCGGCATACACCCTCTATATTTAAATCATGGAAATGTGAAAACGTGTCGAATGACCGTTTCGCAATGGCATCGATAACGTATTATTTGGATCGATCTATTTTCTACGTGGTAATCACCGTGTTTTATAAACTTGCCAAATATTTGTTAATGATATACTATTTTTTTTTGTAATGGACACTAACGTTTTGGCAATAATTTCTTAATCCGATGGACAATTAGTTATTGTAATCGAGTCAATCAAATGCGGAATCGCGTGATATATTATCTTTTCACGCACTCTGCATCTGATACCGCATTGTTTCCATCGTTCACACCGCTCACGGATGACGTGAATATTTTCCGTAATCAGTTCTTGATCAGTAATCAGTACCTTGAACCACATGGCACTCGAGTAACCGCCGTACTGTTGACTCTTCGCTGCACTTTCCATATTGTCAATACGATCTCAGAATCGTCTTGCACTTGCTGATGATAATATATCCAAATCCGCGACTTATCTTGTAATTTATCTTGATAGAAATTCGATTCCGTCTCTCATTGAGATGGTGGCGTTTAAATAATCGTTATTATGTTTTTTTTAAATGACGGAACCATTTTTTTCTATAACACTCATCGTTACATGTATTTAATTTGTCCAATAAATCAATCGGGCTTCATCTATTTATCATATGCATACAATTACGGCATGCAACTTGTCTTCCGGTATTGGACGCATTGAATATTGGCAGAGCGATTTGCATTGTGGAAATTTCACTTTTTAATTGCATCCATTGGAAAATTGCTTGTGTATCGAAAAGTATATAATAAATGATTCAATAACAAAGCATTTATTAAAAAAAATATACTTTCACAGGATGATCTTTGTATTTAAGTAAATATGAAAATTCAGTATCAAGTATTTAATTTTTTAATATATGACTCTTAACCCTTTGTACTCGAATGTCGCCTGAGAAGCGGCATCGAAGTTTTTCCGTATCACTCGAATGCCGCCGCTTTGTCGGGGAACAAATCAATTACGTATTATTTATAAAATTATTATTTTAGGTATTCACTATATTTATAAACAATGACAAAATTGCACAAATCCAAACTAATAATTTATTAAATAACACGTGTTGAGGTATTGAGGACTTTAACAAAAGATTAAAGTTATGCAGATTTTTATATGTCCTAGAAAACGACAGTGCATTTTCCAAACTATCGGAAAATCGAATTATCATTTATTTATTTTAATTTAAATTCAGAACGAGCTTTCAGATTACAAGTGAGCTTTGGAGTATGTCTAGATAAATATGAAAATCATTTTCGCAGAGTTTTCACTGATTATATTATGAAAAGAAAAAGAGCAGAGCAAATCTAGGACTTATTTGTAGTGTTACGTGATGATTTTACACAGGATTACAAATCATTCTATAAAATATATGAATACTGGTTTTAAATAAACATTAGATAATTATTTGCGTTAGTGTCCTGGTCTTATTTAGAACCATGTTCCATTGCTCCAAATCTAGAGCAATGTGGCTCCATCTTCCGCTCAGTTTCAACGACGGAGCGTCAGATTGATTACGGTCCACCCCTCTCTACTTCAGTCTACTCTTCAGGGAGGCCTGTTGACTATAAACATTTTCGTTAGCTGACTTTTCTGTATCCTTGAAACGTGTCTCTGGTCACCACGATGAACGCTGTGATCATGGTCATTATCATAAGCTCAACAGTCCTATTGTAGAGCCCTAGCCTCATTTAACACTCTTCTCTATTTTATCCGGTCTTTAGTCTGTATTTAGTCCATCACGTAGCTCCATCTTCTGGGAAGTTTCAATCATGTAGTGTCCATCTTTACTCATTTCAACCACCTCAGCCTTAGTCTTTCTTTCCTCCAGTGACGGGAAGGCTTGTTAGCCATAAGCATTTTCGACGGCCGACTGTCCCGTATCCTTGACATGTGACCGGCCCACTGGAGTCTGGCTACTCTGACGACAGCTGTGACCGGTATATCCTTGTATAGTCGGTGCAGTTCCTCGTTACTTCGGATATTCCATTCCTCGTCGTCGAATACAACTCCGTCTCAAAATCCTTCTCTCTAGGATATTCAGTGGTCTTTCATCATGTTTTGTCAAAGCCCAACATTCAGATCAGTATGTTTGGACGGGCCTGATGAGGGTCAGGTAGAGCTTGACTTTAGTCTCCTTTGAGAGGAATCTCGACCGTAGATGCTGTTAAAGCCCAAAGTAGCATTGGTTTGCCAGCATGGTTCTTCTTCATACTTCCAAATCGGTTTCATTGTTATTTGTAATAAGTGACCCAAGATAAGTGAAATTTTGGACGGTCTCGAAACTGTACTCTTCGACTTTCAGAGGTTCAAGGATTCGTCCTTGGCATATGGGCACGTATTTTATTTTGGTCTCGTTGGTCCTTAGTCTCATGCCAATTGCTGCTCTCATTATTCGCTGGCATGCATCCTTGAGAGCTGATCGAGATCTGGGGTCATTGGCTAGAGTCATGTAGAGCTTGAGCCGTTGGTCGACATGAACGATCAGTATGTCTTGTACTACCAGTGCGGCTCTTAGTTGAGACGGACACAGTGTTCTACAACATTGAATACATATCTAATTATTTCTCTCAGGATCTTTTTCTTACGTCAATTATTTTCTCATTTCTTAGAGCTAAACTTTCAGACCCTAGTTGTAAAACGGAATCAAAGTTTTAATTGTCGATTCAAAGCGCCTTTGGCATAGATTTTCTATTTATTTTCAGATTCATATCTGTTGAAGATCTACACTGATGTTCCTTATGAGTTCTTTATCCTTAGTTCTTATCTCTTAGCTCTAAATCAAATTTTGAGTCTATTTTAACGCAATGCTTTGATTTATATAATTTATATAACATCAAAAATGATTTAATTATATTTTAAAAGCAAGCTTTTATCATAATTATGATTATTCTTATAGTGCCATGACCGTCTTCAGATGTAGGCATCTAGATGTTTTTATTCGTCTTCGTTCTAGTGGTGAACTGCTCCTTGTCCTCGACGGGATAAATTACCTATTTCATTTTAGTGCCGGTTCAGTTGCGATCGTACCGTGACCACAAATCTTCTACCTATCCACCGATAACTTCATATTTTTCATTTTATCTTTATTTGTAGAATACAGTATTCTAGAAATTCTCCGTCCTTGTGTAGAAGCTGTAAAATACGGCCGTTTCTAATGTCCATGATATATTCCATGTTATAATTTTTCGCATATCTGACATTTGGAGCTGGGAGATTCTTCGTACCTCTGCCCCAACAAAGAAGCTCCTAGAACTGAGGGCCATTGTTTTAGATCCAAATTTTGATACGATGTGGCTAATAAGTAATATTATTTATTTTTAACTTAAATTCCGGAGACATTGTATATTTTTGTTGAACGCAATACTTATGTGCAGGTCGAAAACCATGTATCAGTGACTTTGATCATCTCGGAATACTTAAGTAATTTCTCATTAATTTATAATTAACATAATGAAAGTTTTTAAATTGCTTTAATTATTCCTATTTGTTTTGCTTATGCAATATTTTTGATTGACGTAAAACTCACGCTTTACTTCGTCAGTTATGGTCATGTGATTTTCCATAATTTTCTTAGGCACAGTTGTGGATCATTCTATGGCCCGTGAATAGATAAATATATATGTTCGCAATCATCAATTATTTTATTAGATAGATTTCGCAATACTCTTTCTTTCCGCACAGCTGTTACATGTAATAGCAATACCCTATTATTAGTGTTACATTGGGATATTAGCTTAAATCATATTTATTTCATTTTTTTTCAGTTCCGCGAACGCTAAGAAATGGGAGATTGAATTGGCAACTCTCAAAAGTAATAATCTAAGACTGACGAGCGCGCTTCAAGAATCTACGGCCAACGTCGACGAATGGAAGCGGCAGCTGCACAGCTACAAAGAGGAAAACGCACGCGTTAAAGCTCGGTACCATCAGGATTTGGAAAATTCTAAAGGTACGCATGAAATGATTTGTTTTGTCAACGAATACGATAATTTATTCATTGTTTGTCATATGATAGGTGGAGGTGAAATTGCGGACGAGCTTAGAAAAGAAATTGCAGTGTTGCGACACCGCGTCGAAGATCTTGAAGTCGAAATTTCGGCTAAAAATGAAGAACTATCGCACACTAAAAAGCTTCCCGAAATTCAGGTAATTGGTATTGATTTAATAATAGTGAAAATAATTTGTTATAATGTTTATTTTGATTTTAGACAATTCAAAAAGAAAATTCGGATCTTGGACAACAGCTCAAGATGGCTCAGAGTCAATTAGATCTTGCATTGACATCTCAAGACGAACAAAAGCAAGTTTTGTTAACGCTAAACAATCAACTCGCCGATCAATTACACGGATTGGTAATACATATTTTTTTATATTAATATTATGTCGTCATGAAAGAAATCCACTATTTTCGTTCGCTCTCGTTCAGGTTGTGTACAGATACAGTTGAGAACATTTTTCTTGTTGTATAGTTCATCAGTTTTATTTATTGTGTAAAAAATCGTATTTTGTTATTAAGGGGATAAAAATGTGAGACAGATAAATCCAGATCCACGGTGGATAAGGTCTTCACAATCCTGTCCTGGGAGTATGGATTGATCTTCACTCGATATTTGTCGACTTTCGTCAGGAGTATGAGCGTCTATAGAGAAAAAATACGGAGTGGCATTAACGAACTTGGCCTCCTAAAAAAACTTATCAACCTGACAAGGATTTAGGTTCGTTGAGTAGGAAAAGAACGGTTGGGCCTTTGTCCGTTTCTTTGACAGTTTCCAGGGGAATGAGACAAGGGGATGCTATATCCCCAATATTAGATTAGTGATGAGAGCCGCACTCCGCGAGTTGCTCGGTGCTTTCACGGTAGCGACTTGCAACCTGGGTCAGGAGGTAAGCGTGCGGGTTATGGTGTCTGGCAAGCCGGGACATGCATTGTCTTGATTCGAGAGAAAAGTCTTAAGGAGAATCGGAACCTTTGGACCGCGTCCAGACAAGGCTAGCCCCGAATATAAAAGCATGCGATCTAATAACGAGGTCATGGGCATGTATGGTATTATATCATTGTCCTCATACATTCTCACGCAACGCCTACGTTGGGGAGGGCATGTAGCCCGATTGGACAGCAATAGGCTGGTCCATTATGTTATGAACTTTGGGCCTGGGGGTACCGTTGGGTGCCCGAGACTATGTTGGAAAGACAGGGTTGAAGCGGACGTGTATCTGTTGGGGCTTAGGAGTTGGATGGAGCGCAAATGACTTGACTCGCCCGATGAGCGATATCCTTTCGTATT
>JAGXCT010032280.1:0-20283 GCA_022495035.1 Philopotamus ludificatus | reverse complement strand
TAATCCTCTAAATTAATATTGTGATGTTTTATAAAAAAAATAGAATACACGTGACATATTACAGTTAATCCTTATATGGCGATTCCTGCTATAGAGCGAAGTGTATCGCAGTCCCTTCTAGCAGTGCTTCGTAAATATTTAATACGTTGCCGCTCGAAATAAAGCCCAATATCCTTTGGTTAAACGATCCGTCATGGTGGCTCGAAAAAACAACCGCGTTTTCCGAAGGGGGTCAATTTATAATGGAAAATATATCCTAAGCATCAAGTCAAATATTAATGAATTCTTCATGATTCATTAGTACGTTTCACTTGCACTCGGCACATAATACTAGATGCGAATATTCTTGTTTTTATTTATTAATTGGCAATTGCAGACAATAGAAGGTCAATCATTATTTATAATATTCATTCTTTAGACTTTTTCGACAAATACAAAAAAAAATTTGACATCTTTGATTTATATATTAAAAGAGATTAAAATAAAATAAACCCCAACGGCACGGCTATGTTAACCATTAAATATATACTAAAAACTGTTTGCATAATATATATACAATATATACAATTAAAAAAAACTTATAGCGTGGGTTTCTATAGCGTCCTATTTCGGCACAATAGAAGGATTGACTGTATACCTATAATTTTTTTTGTCGATTTTTCCCGGAACGTATCCTAAAATTTATTATAACGTGTAAAAACGGGGTTCCACTGTAGATATGAAATTTTATTAAAACCTCAGTTCATTTTTTAAAATTAATTTGGTGAAAATCTTCAAACATTTTTTTCTTCAAGATTTTCAGGAACAATATCAATTTTATTTAAGATTTTGCTCCTTTTAGATTAATTATAATTTTTAAATGAGTCAAGCCTTCTATAGTACCTAAATCACGCTATAGAAACTCGCCGTATAGAAGGCTAGGCACCCATACAAAATTTAGCGTTAGGTTTTTAATTGTATTTTGTAAATTGAACGAAATTTATACATCGAACTTATTTTTAATAACCGTGTTATATTATATTTTTTATTTTTTTCACGCGGAAATTTATTACATATTTAGGAAATACAGTCAACCCTCCTATAACGTTTCCTGTAAATCGCTGGTTTCTATAAAATTATAATATTTTTAAGGTCGATTTAGATATTTCGTAAATCTATAATACATTGCCGAGCGAAATAAAGGTCAATGTTCTTTGGTTGATAAGGAATTTAAAGGATATTGGAGGCAATGTCGCATACGCCTTTCTATAGATGGGAGCGCTATAGGAGAGTTGATTGTTGTTACTTTCTTTTTGAATTCTTTTTAACTGAAATATTTTTTTTATTTTGGGAACGAATTAATTCTTAAGCCAGTATTTAAAAGTAATATTTTTTTGGTCGTGAGAGCGAATCTCAAGGATTATTTGTATATATATGAATATTATTTGTTTAATAATAAAAATAACATTTTCAGTGGTCAAGAAAAAATAATGCTACTCGAAGGTAAAATGAGTTTTCTTTTGAATTTGGAATATAATTCTCAGAGAGCTCTCAACAAACTCTCTAATCTCGAAGATAAACTTGATATTATTGATAAAAACATGAAAAATAAACAAAATATTCAAACATCACCCATTTATGAAGAATTTGCTGTACGTGGTGCCCTCAGTACGTTAAAAACTGTCGAACAAAAAGTGGACAATACCAATCAATTATTGCATCAATTTACGCATAAATTAATCAAAACTGGTAATTTTTCGCAGAATTATTTGTATATAATTATTTTTTAATGAAAAAAACATGTTTTAGAAAAGAATCGTAACGATATCAACACCACCAACGATATACCTAAATCAGTCGCATGCGGTATGCCGCTAGAAATAGAAGAATTGATAAAGGATGTGGCTTCCAAGATAGACCTCATCCATGATAAAACTGTTGTCGACAACAACGACGACAATGACGAAGAAAATATTACAGAAAAAAATTGCTCATCAGAAACGCCAGCAACGATTGATAAAATTAACGATTTAATAAAAAAATTTGACGAACAACACGAAATATTATTGAATATTTCATCTAAAATCGCATCCCATGATCATCAAATAAATATAAATAATATTTTAATGGAAGACAAAGTTAATTATACAGATATTATTGATAATAAGTATACCACTTTAGAATATAATACAACGAATACACCGTCAGATCTCGATTACAACGAGACTGATGATGATGTATCTACTATTTCGGTGACCTCTGATATTGAAGAGTATAGTTCATCTGTATATACAGAAGCTGAAGAAATTGCAACGACTACTGATACATCCACAATAGACGACACGTTTAACATGATATACAATGATGTGGGAAATTTATCGCTCGATATTATCAACAGATTGAAGATGTGTAAAAATATCGTAAACTTCTGTGAATATCCAGGATCAGAGTAAGTTCGTTATTGTTTAAATCTTGATTGAGTTATCCCACGAACAATGTTTATTTAATTTTTCATAAGATCAACAGTTATTTTTTATTCTATTATGTTCTTATATTTTTTTCAATTCGAAATTGTTGTTCGAGTTAAGGGTTCTGCCTTAAGAAGAAGAATATTTAATATTTTTCAAAATTTCTCCCCCTCGGCGCCCGTGTGCGCCGCACAATCTAGCCTAAATAAGATGTGCCCCATCTCATGTCTGATGATTGTGATCCTTCTTAAACCTAATCCCCTTATTTAGGACTCTCCAGAATCCTAAGCTATCCGCGTCTCGCATCGCAGCTACTGCACCGGAGCCCTTGCGGCTGTCTGGTCACTATATCATCTCTACGGATGGGCACTCTGACTTTTTAAGACTCCCCAAGCGTAAAGAGCTTTTTAGGCTATTGTTTCTTGAAGCGAGATCCAAAGTAGCGAAGAATCCTTTTGAGGCATATAGCTAAGAAACTGTCATATTTTTGTTCCCCATTTCTTCTAGGACGCTTGTGCGTTTAAGGATCAATGACATTGTCAACAGGCGTCATCAGCACCACATTTCGAAGGCGTAAATTTTATTCTTCATATTTTTTTTTTTGGCCCATAACCTGATGTCGTCTATAGACAGTAGTGCGCCTAGAGTATCTGGCACCTGTGTGCAGAACTTCAATTATCGCCCCCTGTACGTCTGGTGTACATGAAAAAAAAAGAACTATGGATAAACACTGAGCGTATGGGCCTTAACAGACTCTCGAATGGTAGTCAAGGCCAATGGAACCTGAATCTTACACGTACCGTGAGGGCTCCCCTTTTGTGTTCATACAGCGGAGACCCAGACCGTCTTGGTATGCGGTTTTTTGTAAAGAGTTTCCCTCTCTTGGCCATTGTTGGCATTGGATTGTATCTTCTACCACTGTTGGTATCGGATTTTACCCCCCCGACTGTATCCAGACAAGTAGGAGGGGGTTTGCTTCGGTATCCGTGCGCCACACAATCTGGCCATATGGACGGCGCTCCCCTGTCTACAGGATACATATTTTTATCATCCAAATTATTTTGAAGACTACGGAAGTGGGTGGGGCATAATTTTCCTTTCCATCTGCCCCATCCTTTGTATTGTCCTTCACGCTATATGTGACCGAACATTATCATGATGAAAGAACACTTTTCGTCTCGAAACCAAAGTGGTTGCCAAAGAAGAAAGGAAGGCTAAATCTTTGAGTTTAAAAATTTAAAATCTACACTAAATCTTTCATATCCCATTATTTTTCCCAGAATGGGAAGCTATAAGGGGGTGTTTGTTCATATCCCATTATTTTTTTCCAGAATGGGAGGCTATAGGGGGGTGTTTGGCTAATAGGGTGCCGGTGTTTCTCTTTCTCACAATTCCCATTACCAGTCACAGTTCGGTATAAAAAAGTTTCATTCCTGAGATGTGTAAGAAAAGAAGAGTACACATTCCATTCGGAAAGTTCGCGAGGAACACTTTAATTCAATTTTCTCAGTTTTCCGATGGTACATATGCATCGATGGATGTTTGAATGGCAAAACCGAAGCTTCTCTGCTTGTTCCTAAATATGATTAGGATATTGTTCCACCAAGGTTTACATCACATCCTCTTCGAGCTATAGTTTCCGGCTCGGAATTTCTGAAACCTCCTTTGATACTGGCTTACAAGTTTATCCGATTAACATTTTTTTTTTTTATTGATTCGTGAAGCGATTACATATTATTATATTTTTTATAAGTTATTAATCCACTTTCCCTCATGTCTGAGGAACGTGACCATGTGCATGATTCCCCTTATGGAGGACCATGGACATGGTTGTCATGGGAATATATAGTGCAGTGGTTTCCCGTTGCCTTCTGCACCGCAGTGATTTTTTTTTATACTGAAGAGCGCTGCCCGCTTTCCATAGCTTGTATTTTGACAATTATTTTTGTGAAATGAAGGTCGTCAGCTTCCACCTCTAATTCTCTGCTAATAGCAACATTCTCAGAAGTATTCAGAATGGTCACCCATCTGAATACTATCTGCGCTTATTGGCAATTAACTTTAATAATCATAATTTGATTGTAATTACCTCCAAGCTATGACGGGTCATTATTTTTTTATCGGATTAACATTTACTAGAAGAATATTCCTTGACATAAAGCAAAATATGCTTCTTTATCACTTCCATTAAAGTTTTGAAAAAATAACTGTTAAAGTCGTACTATACTCAACTTATAACAAGAATGATAATCTATTTTTACCTATTATTTGTATATTAATTAAGATTT
Organism: Philopotamus ludificatus; assembly: GCA_022495035.1. NCBI lineage: Eukaryota > Metazoa > Arthropoda > Insecta > Trichoptera > Philopotamidae > Philopotamus > Philopotamus ludificatus. Next base: position 15,548 of record JAGXCT010032280.1, on the reverse strand, counting down.
TATTTAAGGCGGTATTGCGATCACAATGGTAATATAGTCATTCAAAGTCGCAACGGAGACGAAAACTTTTCCAGGTCGTGGTTAGAATACAAATGGGGTTTCGGAGAGCTGGCAAATGGTAATTTTTGGATTGGAAACGAAGCAATACATTATTTGACCCGAGAAGCCAGCACTAGTCTGCGCGTTGATCTAGAAGATTTTAATCGTGACGTTGCTTGGGCCGAATATGATCATTTTAAGGTATTTTTAATGAAAATTAAACAATTAAAAATTTGCTATGGTATAATTTGATCATTACAGATTGGACCAGAGAGTAGTTATTACACTTTGGAAATAAGTGGATACAGAGGCAATGCTTCCGATTCGCTTATTTATCACAGTGGATCCAAATTCAGTACGTTTGATGTCACAAACGACGAAGGACCGGAGTGTTGTCCTTGTTCGGTTTCGTACGGCGGAGGATGGTGGTTTAAAAGGTATTAAAATAAAACTTTTCAAGTGACTTATCTTATATTTCCGTAAAAATTATTGATTTCAGTTGTTTTGAATCAAATCTGAATGGATTGTATTATTCGTCGGGGATGAAAAACGATTATCACGGTATTATTTGGGAGAAATGGCAGGACGACATCTCGCTATCCAAAACCAAAATGGCAGTCAAGATTGTTTCCCAATCCATCTCAAATGTGATATAATAATTTGATAATGATATTTATAGAGCATTTATTTTTTATTGTATATTTAGCGGACCAAAATTTTATAAACCCTATGAGAAATACATATTTTAGGTTTATTATTTTTTTATAAATACAAAGAATAGTTTTATTCATCCAAGTATGCATCCATATTGTTCAATCCGATGGTATGAAAGCCTGTAAACGAGAGTCAATGAAATATTGGTAGGACTGTTATACAAGCATTTATAAATTAAATAGCTTTACTATTAAAAAGTTATCCAAATTCCGGGAATTACTATTCTAACTGATTAGTATTCGTATCAATCACAGTGTGATGGTTTAATTGTTGCTAATCTGCAAATAACACCCTTCAAATCGTCCGTTGCTTCATTGTCGACGGCCTGATCGAATTTCTATATAATACATAAATTCAAATGTTAAATTCTTTATTAGATAAAAATATATTGTATATATCATCTTTATAAATATTACCCCATCGATAATAATCAAAGGTACGAATGCTAATTTTGGATCAAGGGCCGCTGTTATATTGCCATATCCCGCAAGAATCTCACCTCCTTCTTCGCTGTTCGCACACGTATTTATCTTGGATTTTTCTGTTATATTCAAAGTATCTGCACACTGAAAATGCAATTTTATAAGAATCATATTGTTATATATTAACACATTGTAAATTGAATACAATTACATTATCTAATGCGCTTTCGGGACGACTATTCAACAATATGCAGTTGATTAGTTCCATCTTGTCAGAATAATTCATATTCGTATTCTTTAAAATGCAACCTTGAACCTAAAATACCTATGTATTTTAATAACTTAGAGCTGCTATATTAGGATAAAATCTTTATTTGTAGGTGTGATATTATACCTTATTTCCATAACACTCCTTTGGACCATGTTGACATGTAAACTTCCATTTTCCATTCACCTTGTTTGTCTGTAATGATAAAGCAAGATTAGAAGAAATATTTTACCTACTATAATATATGAAACTTTGTATATATACTGTTGCTTTTCCATATGGAACGAGTGTCAAATCGAATCCATCGCTTAAAGATTTCCACGCCGGAAAAGCTTGCTTGGTGACGAATTTTTTGCAATATGGACATAGTACTTCATAATATACAGCCACATTTAGCTACAATAAACATATTTTATATATATGCGGACTATAACCAATATAATCTAAATAATTAGTACCTTTTTGTTCTCTTGTACGCAATTAACTGTTGCAATAATGCATATTATTCCCAATATGAATTTCATTTGAACTGTATTTGTTGTCCTAGTTTTAAAACGTCTAATCAATAGCTTTAAATGATATTAACTGGTCACTTGAATTCAAAAATAGATATAATATCGACGATATAACCTTTCACCGCATTATATTATTTATCTTATGTTATGTTATCAAATATACATAAATAAATCATTTCTTGTCCTAACATTCCCATCCTAAGATATTTTATGCTTATTTAAAACATATTTTTTTCAATTCATCAATGAGCTTTAACCCTTTGAACTCCAATGTTTTTTTTAAAAGCTTACCAGCAACTCTAAACTATTTTCAGCGAATTTGCTAAAAATTATATTTAAGGTAAAATCATTGGAAAAACAGTTAAAATAAATGAATAACAAATGGTTTTAACTCTTAAGTGCACTTTATTATGCATTTATTTTACAGACTAATTTTTAAAATTTGTTAGTGTGTGATATTTCTTGAAACAATCGCCTGGTTTACTATCACACGTTTCGCAGAAGAAGGTAGTTTCTCGTCTTCCTCCAGCAATTTTTCGATTTGAACATACCATGCAGTCCTTATGTTTCTTGGGATTACTGTAAATAAAATGTCCAGTTCCATCTAAACGTTGTTCTTCAACAAAGTTTGGCGAAATTTTTTGTGCTTCATAGGCTTTCTGTTCTCCTTTTTTTCACATTCTTTGTATAAAATGTAAGAGTTTACAATACTAGTCTCGAAGCCCCAAAAAAATAATTTCCTCCACCATTTTAAAGACATGAAGCAATAAGATGTCGCCAATTGGTCGGCGGTATCTACACCACCCATGTTTTAAATATAGTTATGTATAACCGTTGGCTTATTTATCGTGGGTTCATTATTTTAAGCTGATCTCCTCGGTCTTCTTCTTACAGTTTTCGAAGACGACGTGAACTTGGTACTCATCATAGTAACTATGCGTTTATCGTGCCAAGCTAGCACGAGAGTATTTTTTTTTCTAAACGCTATTTTACTCCCAATTACTAATCTTGGTTTTTTTTATAAACCTTTCTATTCGTCATAATTGTTCCTGTTGAGTAACATTTTTTCTATAGCAATTCTTTGGCCAATGTTGCATTCGTATAAAATCTATCTGTATAAATGTGATACCTCTTGCAATCAGGAATATGGTGTTGCAAGTTGTGGAATAAATGTAACACAATTCTACTGGTAAACGTAAAGTCAGGTCTAACCAGTCTCTGAGTCCTATAGCTTCCAAAATATGGGACAAATGTTAAGATGTAGCTTGTACGAGAATCAGACAAAACAAATATTCTAAGGACCCACTTTTTCCGAAGAAACCCTGGCACCTCTTTTGTAATAAAATTCCGGTATGCGTTTCAACATAAGATGAAACAAGTATTTCTTCGCAATTGTCACAAAAAACATCAAATCTTCTCTTAATTATTTTAAAAACGACTCAAGTAAAAAAGCCAGCTCGACAAAATGTTCATCGCACTGTGGGGCATAATGTTGCAAATTTCTGCAATAATGCATTTAAGATTAATTGAGTATATAACAGAGATTTTTTATACGTCCGTTCGTTCTTATGCTTTATATAATATTTCCACAAAAATATTTACAAGGTTTGATAAAATGCGTTTTATTGTGTTGATACACTTATCCCTGACGAATCTTGACACTGGTAGCCATATTAGGATCCTTACTTTATTGTAGGCTGTCGACGAGGTCGGTGTTTTGATTTACTCTGCGATTATGGCATTAATCAACATTGTTGTGGTGCCTTAGCCTCCGTATTTGCCGGATATAATCCTCTGTCATACGCCATACCGAAAACTGCTTTGAAGATTGGAAAAAGTGTATGAAGTGTAAGTTGATTCGCAACCTTTTAATTTCGACGGTACTCCGGAAAAATATAATCAATTACAATTTTATATTTATATTTTACAATAATTATGGTGAATTGAAGGTGTGTAAGGAAATAAACTCATCATATGTCTATATTTATCTAGGTCTTGAAGTTGTGTACGGTGATACTCAATTTCCCTCAATTTCCCAAAAAAATCAAAAACTCTAAACTACGCGTTTTCTTCAATAAAAAAAATTTCGGAGGTGAATGCGCCCCGCCCCAGCGCATATTTGACAGCGATTCGCCCCGTAAGAAATGTGTTAATTAGAACGTTGATTTAGTACAGTTATGGGTCTCACCTAGAAAAAAAAATCAGGTTCACCCATATCATTGAAAAAATGCATCTTTGTATTTTAAATGCTTTATTTACATTTAATTTTTACGTCATCATTTACCAATCAATTTACAGTTCTTTCACGTTGGGGGTTCATGGTCAGATTTTTGGTATTAAAAGGGGTTTATGGACATAGTAAACTGGTTGGAACCACTGGCTAGACTTACAGGTACATCAAGTGTCTTCGAAATGTTGAAAAGTATTTGAATTAATATTTTTTATACATCTTTATTATAGTAATCGCGTGGAACATTTCGCTGGTTTTTTCTTCGATAATCTGCAAATTGTTTCCTCTAAATTCTTCCTGGCCGCTCTATTATTATCGTAATTGTAAATCTGCAAAAGCGAAAAACAAATTTTAATTATTTCTATATGGGAGATTTTATTCGATATTCTATAATTACCCCATCGAACATCGTCAGTGGTACAAAAGTTAAATTTGGTCGCAGACTTTCCGTTCTAACACCTTGCATTAAATGGACCAGATCCCCAGTTGCACCATCTGCACACTTTTTGATTGAATCTTTCGAATCTTGAGTTATTCCCAATTCATTTGCACACTAACAAAAATACATAAAATATTATTTACCCATATCAATTTAGAAAACAAGTTTAATGATTAAATTTAAAAAAAATATACTTTATCCAAATCGGTGTCCGGATCATTCATCATCAGACAATTGATCAATTTGAGTTTTTCATTACTTGGCAATCCTTTGTTATGTAATGCGCATGCCTGAATCTAAAATTTGAAAAAATCATTCGTTAAATATTTAGTAAAATTAAAATAAAATTGATTTAAATACCTTATTAGCATAGCACTCCGCTGGTCCATGGTGGCATTTAATTTCCACACTTCCATATTTGACTTCATACTAAATTTATAACATATTGTTTTATTAATTTCGTGTCTAAATAAATTATTATTTTTACCTCAGCTAATCCATATGGAATGAGCTCCAGTCTGAATTCTTCATCCAAACTTAGCCACGTCGGATACACTTGTTTGACTATGTAATCACTTGAGTAAGGGCACAATGTTTCATATAAAACACTGACAAGGATCTAAAATCAAATATATAAATTAAATTCACAGAAAATATATTGATATATTAATCTCAAATTATTGAGCTTTTCAATTTTATATACCGTATCATTTTTATCTTTGCAATTAGCCATTGCAATTATACAAAATATTGCCAAGATATATTTCATTTCGATAATGTATAGATTTAGACGTCTTTACAACAGCTTTAACTAGTATTGACTGATTACTCAGATATAAATGATTGATTATATTGTCATTTTAAACGCTATTTTTTTAAAAAAAAATAGATGCTAAAATACGTGTCTCAAATCATCCCGTTACTTCTGCATATACTATTTATGGTAGCGGAGGGCTGTTAAAGCCGACCACTGGATATTTATTCTGCATGTTCCTTGTCACCTCGAACTATCGTCATAACTCATATGTCATCAGAGTGAGCAACATTTACAATGGCTTGAACGAGGATATATACCTTAATTGATAAAAAAACGAATATTAGGAAGTCTATTGCGATGTCTTTCTTTCATCCCAAATAAATGGTGTAAAAACCAAATTATTGGATATCTCTATGTATTGTAGTTTTATTTTCTTCTCTCTTCTCTTCTTTCATTTCATCGGATTATCATGTTTTCTTAATTTATATTTTATATTATTCTTTTTGTAACTTGTAGAAGAAACTATCTATTTGTTATTTTATGTTAAGTAAGTGCATCATTGAAATGTATCCAAGTCATTGAAACAAGAGAAAGAAATTTAACTCTATTTACCAAAATAGACAACCTCCTAGACCTATATTAATCACATAAGGACGACTAGATCACTACATCCTGATCTTATTATATTCAAGAATTTTCTATATTTTTTTAAATGATTTATTATATCTCTTAAAACTTGTAAGATACCTTTTGTTATTATAGAGATTGTAACCACTTTATTAGAAGTACTTCTTTTTATTTTTATATATTATATATATCTTCATATCCTGATCACATGTCAAGTTTTTTATCACTAAGATTTACTTCAAAATCTCAGTAATATGTCAGGGGCTCTCCCGACAAAAGGATTAGAAATTCAGCTTGGAAAGTTCACGTACCACGATTAAAAAAGTAGATCTGAATAAGCATATGCAAGTTGCTTGAAATACCATGAACTTGATGTTTTGTGAGTATCATCTGCCATCAAGCATTATCAAAAGCTCCTTGAAAGTCCAAAATTAACGTAGGTGTACAGAAAGTACTGCTTCCTATTTTCCATTTTTCTAAAAAATCGAAAACTCACCACCTCAACTAGCTTGATATGCTTAAATATCTATATATTTTCTTTAATATTTTATTTGTTCTTTAGCTAAATATATTTTGTCAAATATAAACCCATTCTTAGAAAGGATCGATCGAAGACGTAATTTAATTATTTTGAATTTATTATTAATATTATATTAACAATAACGAAGAATTAAATTATTTCTTGTAACGTGTCTCGATCGGAACAAACTTACATCATTGCACTTGCAGCAGATAACATTGAGGACTTATTTGAAGGCGCTTTCGAATGCAAAAGCTCCTTCCGAATCCGATTTATAAAGTGCAACTTCAGTTTCAAGTTAAGAGGACTAAGGAGAACCCCGCGTCTGAAAATACGATGCCGATTTATGGCAAAGGGAAACTTTTTATATAGATCCTCTTAGCACTAAATTAAACAAAGTACGCGGAACAGGAGCGGCGGTGGCGAATTCCTGTGCGTAATTTAAAACTTAAATATATTGCAAAAGTAAGAAAATTAATCGACGGCATTTTTTATTTTCAGCTGAAGCGACGCGCTTCAGACGCGATGCATTGCGTGATGGCCTCGTTTATGAACATTTCGAAGAAAATGTTTCATTAACGACTGCCATTTTCAAGGTAATGAAAAATCGATAATTGCCGCCGCCACCTGAAAATAATAATCCGCCAAATATTACGCTCGTTATTTTTTTTCATATATTTTTTTATTTGCTATCAGATATACGTAAATAACTAATAATTTCTAAATACGTTATATTGTAATCTAACGCATAATTTCTAAATTCGCTTTGAATATAATGAAAAATTAATCCCCGAAGCATATAATAATGGTACATAGATACGATCTATACATATATAATAATATATATTAATAATTAAAGCTAAATATTCGAAATGCTGAAACCTTCAGGTATTTTACGAAATACGGGCTCGCACATAATTAATATTATATTTAGTATCTAATTGCTGTAGCAAGAAATGAGTTTATATTTTTTTTTATGTAATAGGCCTAGCGGAAAATTCGCTCCAATATGACTCGGGAAATTTATTCTCGTGCTTAATTTTTATGTAATGTTTTATAACACGTGCTATCCCAATAGACTGTTTTTGCTAGACAGCATCCGCGAACCATGGACAGTTGCCAGGTAATAAATTTACACGAATATCCAACGGACGGTAGGCAATTGCCCAGAGGCCAAGACCTCGATTGCAGACCCGGCGACAAACAAACACACGTCCATCCATTGCCAGCCTTTGCACTGGCAACACGGCTTTGTTTGACTCTGCGAGCAAAGAGGGAGCGTGCTCGGGTTACGCCCAGGGGCTAAAGAGCCCTACCCCTACTCCGACCGCCCTCCTCTTCCTGTTCCATAACTCACCGAATAAAATTAAGCCTCCCTATTTGCGAATACATACAATACACCCCCAGAAATATAAGACGTTTATTTTTCCTTGCTCATTTGCAAAAAATAAAAAAAGAGAACGAGAGAAACTCATTAAGTCCCGAGAGGCCGGGTCCTTGGATATATGTGAATGGCGCCGATATCAATTCCTGTTAATGCTGATGGCGCTCAAACGAAAATTTTAAATTAATTAAAAAAATAGACATTATGATTCCAATATATGATTATTTTGATATGTGTTATTATTTTATTTTTTAAAGTAAGTGCACGGATTCAGAAGCAATTTTTAAAAGTGTTATTTGTTGGCGGAGTACGGGACAACCATTAGCCGCCCAAGTGGCTCCGAATGCCGCTTTACAAAGATAGCTAGCTGCCTGGAAATAGTTTCCAGTCGGTTTTGGAAAGACGGGATCCTTTTCCGGTCGGGAGACAGGAGCGAGAGCAGCAGTAATGCAATCATAGCAATTATCTCTTCGGTACCGTAGAAACCACGAAGAAAGTTTCTCCGGAGGTACTTGCCACGTAGCTACGGTGGCGTCCCTCGCGACGCCAAGAAAGCGACGCGGAAAATGCAATTATCTCGGATACAGCTAAAAAAAAATGCAATAAAAACGCTAAGCAACGATTAACTTTCGGAGAGTGAGACGGCCATCAATTCTCGGCTATTAGCGGAATTTAACCGTTGCGGAAAATTTCGCATGCATTACTTAACGCTCTGAAAAATAAATCAAAATGTCTGAATGCTTTTTTTCATGAAAATAAAAATAATTCAATCGACAGCAACTGGGTCATGTAGTCGGTCGCGTGATGCGTTACGGACGTTCGTTTCGTGGGATTGATTATTTAATCATACAACCTGCAATAGTTGATTGTGAACCGGCAGGGGTAGGAGAGGGAGCGGGGGGCGTCGGTGGGCGGCCGGGTGGGTGGTTGATGCGAAACGGGCATTGAAAAAAAAATGCAGAATCGCACAACGCTCGAACACGGCTCAGTGATTTAATTTGAAATATCGCAGGTAAAAATGCAACCGGATCATCACGCCATTACACACGGCTTACACAACAAACGGTGACGTGAGCGATTTAGATGTCACATGACCAACGAGCCTGAAAATTATCGCGCGAAAACACCGAGCCGTCGCGCTGAAATTTAATTTAATCGCACGCCGGCATGAAATTATTGTATTTTCAGTATTTGCTAATAAAATCCACTATGGTTATATAATATAATATGTCAACATACTAATTTTATATAAATGCATTTCGTATCGTCGCTGTCATGTTCGTTTCAGCGGAAAAACACATCTCTACCCTCTGCGCTATTAAACCATGATAAGGATGATGAGCTTTTCTTTCAGCGAGATACTCAAAGTAGAAAAAAATCTTTCACTCTTCTTCTTTAGCTGACACTCTCATGTCTACGGATCGTGGCCATTCTTATTCCGATTCTTCTTGTTTGTACGTTTCTAAGGACGACGAGCCTCACCAGCGAGATGTCCGAAGTATCGCGGAATCCTTTTATAACATGTGGTTGAAAGTCGGTCGTCTCTCCATTTCTTTTAGGAGAGACTCGTTTGTGCTTTAGCGGTCCATGGTATTCTTAGCAGGTATCCCCAGCAACACATTTCCAGGACGTAAATTTTCTTCATGCCCTTGTTATAAAACTCTGCGGGCTTTGACTGAAAATAGTCTAAAAAGGCTGTATTCACCTCTTCTAAAGAATTGAAATTTTATTCTTAGAAAATGTTCTATATAACTAAATAAGTAAAAATCAGATGATGCAAGATCCGGCGAGTATGGAGGATGCAACAGGGTGACCCATCCAAGATCCTGAACTTTTTCACACGTCAATTTGGCAACATGAGGTCGCGCGTGAATGCGTGTGGGCCCAAACACCTTCATTTTTAATCTTTCACAACTTCTTTAGAATTCTCTGAGTACTGAACCAGGATGTACCGACCTTTTCCAATAATTTTTCATTGCTCAGCATCGGGTCGTCTTCGATTGCAGAATTCACGGCTGCTTTATCCGTCTGGACGGGTCGTCCACTTCCAGGCTCGTTTTCCAAACACAAATCACCAGATTTAATTTTTTTTAACCATCGTTGGATTTTCCTGACATCCAATATGTCACCGTAAATCTTGCAAATATCTTTTGTAGCCCCTATCGCTTTCTTTTTCAAATGATATTGAAAGAGTATACAGCTCCGCAGCTGTTGTTCCGACGGACACGTCTCTCCCATTGTCGTCAGAGGGATAAAGAAACCGTTCTTTTTGTCTAAAGGCATCTGTCTCCTTACTGTCTAACAGACTATTTTAAAGATGGCGCATCGAAAAAACGACATTACTTATGGGCAGCCCTAATATTAGTTATAGTTTATATTATTTTTTTATCAAGTCATATCTTCATGTATTTCCAATGTTTTGCAAATGAAAATTAATGAAACAATTCAGTATTGTTTCTAGCTATCTATCTAGTATTTAATCGGTAAGTTCTAGCGCAGGCATCGGCAACCTTTTTTGGCCGAGGATGAAAATCGGCTAAAATTTTAATGAAGAAGACATATCGAGTCAGTTGGTATTTTCTTTATAGTGAATAATATGAAACATTTTGTTGAGAAACTAAGTCTACTTCTATTCTTACTTATCTGATACTATAATATATGTTCGCATTTATAGGTTGGTCTAAGCGTAGAGAAAATGGCAACGTCAATTTTCTTTATTGTCTAACACTTCATGGGAAGTGAGGCCCAATACGTTGAGACGATGATTTTCTTTTGGTTTTTTATTCCCAATTTTTTTAATAATCATAATTTATCCTTCCACGAAGGTGAACTTTTAAATCAAGAGCAAGAATTGATTTATCATTATCGATGTCATGAATTCGCATTGTTGTCCCGGCACTGATTAGCATTTAAACATTTTTTCAAAAAATAAAATATTCATCTGAAAAAACGTATGCCAAAGTATCCGAAAATATCGTCACTATTACTGTCTGAAAATCCATCCGGCTGTTGATATAGGGCGCGCCGTGCAAGGGATGAGTAACGGCCATGGCACGGGCGCAACATACGTAATGCGGCGCGGATGAATGTCTGCCGCGAGATAGGCCCGCGGCTCTGGCCTTGAGACCCGCGGGCTTTGCTAAAATATTCAATTGGAATTTTGTAGTGGTTTCGGAGTTACGGTTATGGGTCCGGGGGCCCCGAGCGGGTCCCCCGCCCTCAGTTGTGTCGGGGCCGGGGGCTCCGTGTTTACGGGGCGGACGTGACGCGAGCTTTAAGCCTCCTCGCTAATAGCAGGCAAAGCAGGTGTTTTGGCTAGTTACTGTTGCATGATGGGGAGACCAGAAAAATTCCCTTTTCACGGCTATTTGATAATAATATCCGTGAAAAGCAGTATTGCCTCTTTTAACAATGGAATCGGATCCCTGACCATTTTACGGGTTTTTTTTCTCTTACGAAGATTATACTTGATCGAGTTTATGATATTTTCTTTACTGTTACTTCAAAAAAGATTTTTTGCAGACCTTAGAAAGTGATCTATCTGTAGTTATTCTTTGAAAGAATTTTGTCTCATTTTTCGCAGAAAAGGATCGCTGAAAGCTTTCTCATAATAATTATTAAGTTAATTTTTTTTTCAATATTCCATAAAATATCCATCGACTTTTTAAGAGTTGTTATTTAATAAATATTTTATTTAGAATAATTAATAATCTACAAGTCTGCTTGTAAATGCATTAATTTCAATACATAACTGTGATATGTTAACTTAAAAAACTAGGGTCCAGCTATCTAACTTGCAAACAATTTAATACTATATAAAATTTCCCATGAAAATGTACACACACATGTACAAATTGATTTTCGTCCCCCACACCACGGACCTTAATTGAAAAAGCGCCCTCAACTTTTTTACACGCTCAGGGAACACTTTTAAATAAGTAAACAAGATGAAAAACTTTCACCTGAAAATGCAACGTCAAAAAGTTGAATAACCAAGTTTTTGTATCTTGTTTTTATGATCAATGAAGTGTGAACTGTTACTTAAAAGTTCACATGAGGGAGAATGACTTCCCCTTCCTGTATCTCTGGGTCTGCAAACACGTCAGAGTGGGGATTTAAAAATATAAGAATATTGGGCTGTAATAAGAAAACGATTTATAATATTTCGTATGATATGAAATATTTAAATTTTCAGGTGATCGTTCACGGAGTAGCGTTAAAAGCTTTCCGCGATAATTGCCGGTAGCGTTTTCTTCTTTTACTTTTTGCATAGAATTTGCCGGCATGGTGGTGATTGATTGCTTCAATCAATCTTAGACCCTTCCCCTCTCGTCTACGGTTTTAATCTGTGCATCTTCCATTGAAGAAAATAAGCTTATGTTACACTGATTCATGTTTTCTTCGAGGAGCGTAATTTCAAAAGATTTTCTATCGTTTTCCACATTCGATAAGAGGATTTGTTTCAGCTGCAATATATATCATATAATAGTAAATAATCGGTTTTCTATTAAATATATATATTATTTATTTTTTCATTATTTTTAAGCCATGAAAACTTTTAATTACCATTATGTTCATATGCATCTCGTGTTAAATTCAGAATCTACATGAAAAGCTCTCGTTGCAAATTGTACTCCTCAGTCCCTTTTGGGTTAACGTGTATAATTTGCGCTCAAATTTCAACTCGTCGAGCATTGAGCTAAGCTCCGACATGCATCCCAGCTTTCTTCCATCCACCCATTGAACGTCTAATTGGATATTCAATTCAATTCGCGGATTAAACCAGCGCTCGAGTGTATGACACACTTGTGCCAAGTGTTGCAGATTACTCTCGCGCCGTGACAAAGAAACTGGGCAGGTTAAATAGTGGCGTCGGACCAATTAGCGTCCCGGGCGGCGCCCCGCCCGCCGCGGCCCTGCACGCGGGGGCCGGGCCCGCCTTCAAGAAGCGCCCCGGGCTGAAACTTCCACGGGTCGTGAATAATTTAGCCAAATTGTCTTTTGTCAGGTAGGGTACTCGCGCGTAACGGCCTCCTGTCAAAATTGAGGGTTTCGTTTAATGAGTTTATTTCCACCTGGTCCTCCTCGGTTGTTTCGTGTGCCTTGATTACACACTGCCACAGCGCCATATTTCAATTTCGATCCTATATCATTCCTGACGTAATCTTTTTTTTATATCGATACCGAACAAATGTCACGGTTCAACAGTAAAGTCGTAAGGTCAATGACAGTACGATAATATATCCGATCCAAAGACTTTTTCATCATAGTTTGGGGGTACAAGGTTCCGTACATGATTAAATCTGACTCCAATTTGTGTTCAGACGTTTAATATTTAATTACTCATAAAAAATAGTATGTGTCAGCTGTGTCACCTGATTGAGATCACAGGTCTTGGCGTCAGGACGATGTGCAAGAGAGCAAATATGGCGATGGCCTCGTTTTCAATGCGTCGAAGTAATGACGTCGATCTGCCCGTCTCTGCGTTAATTCCAACGACTTCTCCAGTTAGTTGGTGACGAAGATTATATGGCGACTAAGGCCAATAATTTCCGATGAGCTGAAGGGCGACGGCCAACCTCACAATAGGTGAATTGCGGTGAAGAAAAACTTCGCAGGCGTAAGTTCGCAGTGCAGATTGCTGCCTTAGCGGTTGCAGAAGGACAGCTGATTTTTTCCCGAAGAGCGTAACTAGCTCGATCAGTATCTTCTCTATCTGATCGATCGGACTCTATTTTCGCAAGGGTATTTAACCCGTAGGTCAACTACCCCCGCTGGATCTCAAGGCATGGTTGGCATGCGATTCGTCGGGGCAGTGTCCAATCCTTTGCCATCTCCTGGCCTCTTAATGGCAATTCTTCGATATTTTAAAAGAATTCATTCTAGAATGTTCTCACGTTCTTAAATCTCATTGATGACCGTCCTTGTAGATTGAATTATGGGCCACCTGCGTTACTTTGGTTTTACAACTCGTTCATCACAATGATCGTGGAATTCTTCGGTAGTAAGTATGCTTTACTACCCTTCTTTCTTCTATGAAGACAATAGTTGTTGTCCACTTCGGATATTCTTTGATCCCGTGTGGTCTATTGATCTATTGAAATGACCCACGCCATTAAACTAGGAAGTAAAGACACGTGTTTCTCATCTGGCTTTATGACAAAGGACCTCTAATCCTTTATTCTTCTGCATTTTTTTTGTGCATGAAAATAAAAAGAAGGAAAGGGCTGCTTGTTAAATAGCAGAAGATAATAATTGTATTTTTATGTCATTGATTAACAATTTAAAGTTGTTTTAGATATCAATATTTGTTTAAAACGTATATAAATGAGTGTGATTATAAGTTTGGCCACCATGAAAGTTGCGATGGGCATGTCTCTATATATCTATATGTTTGATAGTATTGGAATGCTTTTTTCCAATCAGTCCTATCACCATTTTACTGAAATCGAGATTTTATTACATATTTGGCCTAAAAGCTTTTTGTCCTTCTTCCCCTAGTTCTTTTGATAATTCAGTAAAAATACCGTTATTACCAAGAGATTTGTTATTTATCAATTGCTTTAGGTTATTTTTCATCTTGCTCATCAGAATATCTGGCTGTCATTCGTTGCTAGTTATATTCTAGTTATCTTCCTAAATTTTTTTCATTTAATTATTCCTCGTAGTTTAATTGATTTTGTATTTTCAATTAACTTTCACGTGTTATTGGTCATCGAAGATTTTTTATTTCTAACTTTTGGCTTTCGACATTCTTTTGCAGTATTTAAAATTATCTTTTTCAGGATTTTGATTGTTGTAAAGAAAGAGATGATATTTTTTTAATATTATTTCATTTTGAAAGGTTATTATTTCATCCTTATTATTCGTAGACGTTTTTCTGTTCGGTTTGTATTGTTTTACTTTGACTAGAAGTTAGTGATCTAATAAACAGTTTGCACCTAGATACATTTTCGTGCTTTATACAGATGATCTCCATCTCGAGCTAATCATGATGATTTAGTTCCTGCATCTATCTCTCACCTCTGCTATTTATTGTTCCTATTCCATATTTTCTATATTAACTAACAATATTTGTTTAGAAGTTATCTCCAATAGTTGAACTAATATGAATTAATCAATTGTAATATCTCATATAAAATATTAACGAAATGGTGATATTTAACATCAAATATATCCACATAGTTCTTTTTATTCAGGTGCCTTTTTCATTTCCGGGCGTAGACGATCTACGTGTTCTTGTTTTTTTTCTCTATATAATTGTCTGTTTTTGGCAAACTGAAATAATTCTGGAGCTCCCAATCCGGTACAGCTGCAAATATTGCGGGGCAACAATAGCTTTGTATTTCCCAATCACCGTTTACCTTCTACTTTTCCATCCATGATGTATCTAATTACTCCATTCATGTTTTAATGGTGTCTAAAGTCTACAGCCAGTTATTATTTGCTAGTAGCAACTTCATCATAGTCCGCCAAGTGGTTAAACATAATGATAGCTCTGGTTACCGGAGAGTTACCGAGAGCACCTCTCCTCACATTTGGCGGAAGAAAAAGTATAGTGCCTGAGAATTGAGTTCGCGTGCCGGCCGCGGTCGGTGCCAGTCGCTAATTGCTCTTGTTTATAATTTGTCCT
>JAGXCT010032277.1:0-10498 GCA_022495035.1 Philopotamus ludificatus | reverse complement strand
TGGTTGCCACGATGGCTCGTCAGAGGTAGTCTACATTTAGACTCACCGTAGGGCGAGCCCTCCAGGAAAATCTCAGCCATATTTTGTTGTCATGTATATTTTCTTGTTATTTATATTACTGTTATATAATATAAAATATTCATCCAAAGTTGTATATACATATAATTTGTGATTTTATGATTTTACATAAACTTTGTACATTTAACGTATTCTCACTAATATCGTGTTTTTTTTTTTTTTTTTTTGTGATATGTTTTGTATTTATTATAACATGTTATTGATTATGATTAACAAATAAAACTGAGTTTAATAATAAATTGTGCAAATTAATGATCAATGCTCTTTGGTTGACTGAAATTGACTGAGATTTGATTGAAGATATTGATGAATTCCTCATCAATATCTTGACATTTTTTTTTACATGGATTAGTACTATCAGTTCATAATTTGGATTGTTTTACTAATCGCAGCCGACTGAGTTCTCGCGGCACGTGTCACTAATACGTTTAACTTCCACATAGCACATCGTACTGAAAGCGAGTGAGAAAAAACATCGCCCCCATGGCAACAGAAGCGAATATATTAATAGCTGTTTTTTTTTTCGCAATTGCGGATAATAAAACTCAATGATTATTTATAATATTTATTCTTTAGACTATTTTAGACAAATATAAAAAGTTTGTGATATGTAGGATTTATATTTAACCGGTTCAGTGCCATGAGTACACTGGTGTACGCTATGCGGAGTGGACACTATTCCCAAACGTACACATTTGGTCAAGTATTTTTATTTATGTGTTCCTTTAAAAATTCGTTTAATATTCTATATCATGTTGTAGTGATATCTATTACGGATATTATTACATACTAAAAATTATACATACAAAAAAAAATACATACTAAAAAAGGGATTATAACTTGTTAAAAAATCCATGGCACTGAACCGGTTAAAGAATTATTCTAGAAAAATCAAAAACTTGGGGTAATATTTTTTTAACTTTTGGCATTGTACATATTCATTTTGTACATATTAATATATTGAAGGTGAATAAATAAGCTTAGTTGGCAGAAATCTTAATGAAAAATCCGTAAATTGTAAATGAAAGCAGTGCAGTAGATTAATGGAGACATCGGATTATCTGGAAAGACGGTTATTTGAACCAAATCCCAAGAAACAAAAACTAAACAAAGTAACTAATACTAATTTATTTGGATTTTCTGAGATAAAATTGCGTTTAATTGCGACAGTAGATTTAAAATTATGTGTAAATCTACTGTCTAATCTAAGTTTTTGAAGAGAAATGTAGAAATAATAATAGAAAATCTACTGTATTTTGTGTCTAGTTACACTCTAAGCTAATGCCTGCTATATGATTGTTCTTAAAACTATAGATATAACCGCCAAAATGAAAGTATTTTAAAAATATGTTATTTTAGATGATTTAATGGCAATGTGAGAAACAGAAATATATTTATATTATTTGAGCTATTTTTAAAATGCCTCATTTAACAACGAATCTTCTAAAAACGCTAGGCAAGGCATTCTTGTACATTTTTTTAATTTATTCTATATAATAACTTCAAACAACTACCACTCTCATACAACAGTATATAAAACATCTTTTACAGAATACATTATTTCGGATCGATTTGAATAATTTTACATAAAATAATGAGATAACTGTTATATGCACTATTAGTAATAATATCTCTATAGAGCCGCAGATTGTTTTTAGAACAATCAATGGCGATCGCGCATAAACTTTCAAAACTATCAAAGGACTCCTAAAATGGCGAACCCGCGATAAAAAAAAACAATTTCACCCGTCCATAAAAAATCTATAATTGGTCCCGGTGAATGTTGATTCGCCTACTTAATGCACCCAATTAAAATTAATACACTAATTGTTCGTAGATATTCGATTTTTTACAAGGTGTTTCACTTCATTACCCGCTAACCTACTTGCTATAATCGCTCAATGTCGTTTGATTTCGAATAAGGATTTTCAGCGGATTGATAACCAACCAGAAGGCAAACCACTGATTATACCGCAAAAGAACTGGGTTCAACGGTTTCGATTATCGAAAAAAAAACACGGATGACTCAACGCCGCGTGGGTTATTTTCAAATAAGGAGCGGGTATTCGAAAATCTAAATTTTAATTCCCGAACGTCCCACGGAGATGCAAATGCAGATCTTCTTTGTTTCGCAAATTTTTTGACGCATGCTAATTTTGTGCAATCAAGCCGTTTGCGTCGACGAGACGAGGAGCCGATGAATAACAGATTGCCACTTGTGTGGGTCGCGTTATTGAATTCTGAGATGCCTAATCATCGCGTATTATGAAACGCCATTAGTACACTTAATTTTGGCGCCAAATTAAATTATTCAACAGATTTTTTGACATTATCCTTGAAAACGTATTATTACTATCTTCGACAATTATCCTTATAGTAAAAAACTAGATAATTAATCCATTTCTAAATATATTAATTTATACTGTTGATTCCCTACATATTTTAATTAGGATTTGGGTAGGAAATGTTTCTTGATCACGTAAGGGATTTTATTCCAAAAAAATCTTTATATTTAAAGACCCGCTGATTAAATAGGATCATCTGTCACATACAATTAGTTTGAAAAAGTTAGTTAACGTTATTTATTACCCAGATAGATTAAAATAATGTCTTTTTTTAATCAGATATGAGATCAAATCCTATAGATGTTTCTTATTAATTTTTCCAATTAATATCTCTTTTAATAAAATTGTAAATAAATATAATGAGAGTAACTCATAGATTCTACTAAAAATGGACGGAGTGAAAAGGGTTAAAAAATATTTATTAAACCTATTTATATGGGCTTTGGAATTATTCTCTTATGCTATCCATCCATCGTCAAATAAATAAATTAATATTTTATTTGCCATGTGATTAGGAGCATACTATAATAATTTATAGTCAATTCCTAATTACTTGGCAAATAAAATATATTTTATTATTTAAATTCATTCTCATCCTTTCCCACTCTCACTCACTCACATTATTCTTAGACCTTTACCAAATATTCAATCATTGACTCAAATCTTTAGGGTATTTTATGGCCAGCAATGAAAGATTTTGTAAATTCGTATAAAATTTGACATCATGCCTCAACCCACGGTGTCAAATCATTCAGTAATATTAAAATACTGAAGTTTCAGATTTCTGTAAAACTTTCTAAAAAAAAAAAAGATTTTTTTACTCAGTTTTTTTTTATAAATGATTCAAATTGATGCCTGTCTCAATTCTTCCAGAATCTCCGATACAAATTAGTAGTAGCTTAACAAAAAAATATCTTTATTTTTGTTAATATCCTAACATTTTTTCGTAAATATAGTAGATATTTTTGATAAATATTGTTAATACGTATGATTTATCCAGTTTCGTCAGACATGAAAAATTAAATCCCTATACTTTTTTTCAAAAGTAAAAAAATATCATTAATACAAGGTTAGATAAGAAAAAACCGTATGAGATTTTTTTAATTTCGCGGGCTTTGTGAGTCCAATTGTCACAATTTTTTTGTTGATACACTTATCCTTGACATATCTTGACATTGGTACCCATATTTGAAACCTACTTTCGCCTACTACTGTCGGCAGTCTAAATAAAAGGGTTACCGTATTGAGATTTTTTTACTTTTGACTAAAAGAACGGAAAATACGGTAAAATAGTTCCTTACGAATTCTTCCTTATCTGAATATGAAAAAAAAATTGATGCGATAATTCCCAATGTCAAAATAAT
This sequence comes from Philopotamus ludificatus, assembly GCA_022495035.1. Taxonomy (NCBI): domain Eukaryota; kingdom Metazoa; phylum Arthropoda; class Insecta; order Trichoptera; family Philopotamidae; genus Philopotamus; species Philopotamus ludificatus. The sequence goes on along the minus strand of JAGXCT010032277.1, from coordinate 6,711 downwards.
GTCAGTTTTCGAGAGTTCGGAATCAATCGACCTTCATTGTAACGCGGTTTCCGCTGTGATATCAGAAGTTAACATCGTATATTACCCAGCATGGGGGAGGGGTAGAAAGGGTACGATGGGAACCTATTAAAAATCGACCAAGTAAAAAATATGAGACTCACCACTCAATTTGGGATGACCGTCCAGGGACGGAGAGCGCTGCACGTTGACTTTTCTGATCTCGGATATGACCCTCGGTTTTCTATCGGCGAGATTCGGGCCGCCGACTGGATTGACGACCAACATTTTATTATTAATTTCGGAGCGATGAGATGTTCCGATCACACAAAACCATCGACCACCATCGTTAGGGCGACGGCGGCTACTGGCCGATGCACACTGCAATTCGACCTGCGGCACTGCAACAATCATACAAATGGCGGGACATCGTTTGTTTCGGTCGATTTCGAAATCGAAATAGGGCTCAAAATTGATTCACTGCACTGACAACACACGCGGTATGTTATATTTATATTTTTTTTGTGAAGCAACACTGCTGATAAGGCACAAGCACTCGCGAATTCAAACGGACCAATCAGACGCGGGCGTTTAAAAACAAATGAATAAATTAAATTCGTTCGGATGTTTATGTGTTATGTTCACTTGTTAGTTCGTATATGTTCGATCGTATGCACATTGCAAACATGTGTTGTGATTTTTCTTTGCGAAAACACGGGGATGGCGGCGATGGCGCTCCGCCCCACACGTCTGCACTGCGCGCTTGCCTGAAAGGCAATGGCTAGAGTCTCTCTCGGCAGAACCGGTCGAACAGACACCGGCTCTTACACCATTACACCATTATCTACAATAGATTGTAGATAGACTACTGGTCTACAGCGGCGCGTTGTTACAATTCGATTAATTCGATAGCCGAATCAAAATACGGGCCCAATCTCGCAAAGCGCCATCGACGATCTGGTTTTTTTTTTCGGATACAAACGCCTAATTACCGACAAAAATCAATTAAAAATCCGCAATAATAACAGTATGCGCGCATTGCGGATTTGCAATACGGTTATATTTTTTTTACATTCTCAAAACGCATACCAGTCCAAATGTGTCGATAATTTTTGTAATTATCGGGCAGGTCGCCCTTCTTTCGCCGCGATTAAAAATGGCATTGTAAATCATAATTCGGCGTTTATGTAAATTGCGAACGTAATTCGGATTTAATGCAAAAATAAATGGTACAACCTCCCATTGAATCGACGGATAAAGTACACATGTCGAGTATTATTTTGAGTTTACACTGAATCATAATTGGGCAACACTGAAAAAAAAAAACGTGGAAAATTCATGGACGATTTTTACGCAATGTTTGTTAATATACGTCAAAAATGAAAAAAAATAATGGCCCATTTTTATAATATGATAGATTCCGCTTAATTGGTACACGTATGGCCTGAATTTTTATCACAGTCTACCCTCCTATAGCGCTCCTTGCTATAGAACAGCGCTTCTCACAAAAATACAATTAAAAAAAAAATTGTATGCGTGCCTAATCTTCTATTGCGTGGTTCAGCGCTATAGGAGGGTAGCCTGCAATATTTTATTTATTATTTACGTGGTCTTGTAATAATTGGTCTATTCTCGATACTTTCGCTCCTCTTCCTTCTCTCTGAGAAGGTCTTTCCCATGATGAAAAGGATTGCTATTGCGCGACAGGGCTAATAATCACTTGCGACCGACTACTTGAGACTTGTTTTGGGATGAATGGCGGGTGGCTGCTGGCTCGTGACCGAAGACGGCAGGAGACATGGGGCCGGACGCGTTAGGAGGTTCGTGCTGGTGGTGCGTCAGTGGGAAGCTGTGCGAAGGCGCGGGCGTGGGATGCAGACGTGGTTGGGAACGCCGTCGGCGTGAGACAGGACGGGCGCGGCGGCTGGCGAGTTTCGAATAAGAGGCCCATGCCCTCAGCAAGTGAGAGCCTTGTGGTTGGCAAATGATGATGATGATGATAACCCTGAGGCGGGTCTTTGCCACCTGGAAGACACCTCCGTCCCAACTATGATATCATGACTGTGACGAAAGTTCTCCATGTTATCTTAGCTCTTCGAATACGAGTCAGGTCACCAGCCATAAGTCCGGGAGTTGAGCTATCAACGCGCGAATTGTATTGAATTCCAAATCAAATTGACCCCGGAGGGAGACCCCTTTTCAATAGACTTTTTAATATAAAATGGGTCAATTTGATTTGCAAATGGGTGTATTTGACGTAAAAACCCTGTAACAATAATAATAAGATGAGGTTAGGGCCAATTCGTATAGAATTTACGGTCTGATCGGGTGCTAGGGGGACCTCCTGTAGGACATACGTCACCGATTTGGCCTGGATAGCGGCCTGGCTCCAACACTCGACTTTTGCATTTCTTTTTTTTTATTTCTTTATTTCTTATTAAGTGTTTTCAATGTTGCGCATTGTTGTTCATTGTTGTTCATTGACCCAAATGGACATAATTTTATCAAAGGGTATAAAAAGCTTAATTCACGAAGGCTTGGAATTTGCTAGGAGTATGAAACAGATTTTTTTAATTTATGATCAATGGCGGCTCGTATGTAAAATATTTGGGGGTGCTGCGGAAGAATAAAAATTAAAAAAGTAATGAACGGTATGGACGGCGCGGGAGTGATACTCCCCCCCCTCTCCTGTCCCGCATCCATCCAGTACACTACGCTGGTAGCGCTGACGAGTAGACAGCGATCTATATCTAATGTATATCTCTACATCGCACAGCGTAACATAAAATATAAATTTAATTTATATTTTCATATACACAATGTATAATCAATAGACTAATGTATATAAATATATATTTTTCCTAAATTAGCTTAAAAATTCCAACGAGAACTGCAAATTTATATGGCTGAACATCATGATATATATAAACAATTTGTATAACAAAAAACACAAAAGTGGATAATAGATTTCTTAAGCCATCCGTCACGTTCTAAGAAAGAGAATAATTATTCATGAAATGCTTCATAGTTTTGTAGATATTTAGTTTTTTTTAACTAAACAATATGACGCGTAAATGACACACACACACGGCAATGTTTCGTCGCGGACTGTGCTTTCGCCGTACGTGCCAATCTCACGGTTCACTCGCACTCGGCACATCGTACCGGATGCGAACAAGAAAGAAAATTTGTGGCAACAGAAGCGAATATTGTTGTTTTTTGTTTAGACAAATATAAAAAGTTTATGACATGTATGAATTATATTAAAGGATATTATTCTAGAAAAATAAAATACTTGGGGTCCCCAATAGGCATGACGAGGTTAATAATAATAAACAAAAAGCTTCATTAGATCACGTTTTTCTGATTTGATTATTTATATGACTTTTATATAATTTTAAATTGACTGCCCAATTAAACGGAATCGTCTCTCAGATAACTGAAGTAAATTATGTCAGCCCTCCTATAACGAAATAATCGGGACCACGTTATATAAACACGCGTTATAGAAGTAAAGGGACCTATACGATTGAGAATTTGAAAGAAATCAATACATTGATCATTTTTCCATTCGCTTATTTTAAATGACCTTGTACTTTTTTAGTTTGTTCACGCACTAGTGTTATATTTTATAAAATCCATTACATGCATATTTACGAAATACGTAATTTAAGCTAATATTTTTTGTTCTAAGAGAGAGCGCTATTGGAGGTACTGTTGAACTTGTTATAGAAAATCGCGGTATAGCAGGGTTTGGTGTAGTTCTTTTATTTGGTTTCTGTTCCTTGAGATTTCATTAAAATAACCGACTGTCCCGATTAACCAGCGTCCTAATTAATTATATATTTAAATATAAAAGTATATGTGAATTTTCGTCCAACTGTGAAACCATTATGAACAACAAGACGTTTTGTCAACATTGAGGATATAAAGACAAAATTAATATTAAAATAATGAAAATTTTCTGTATTATTTAAATCTATTCGAAACATTAATAAATACACACGTTGTAAAATATTTATTATACCTTTGCACTTCTATTGTTAAAAATTGTTAAAATTTACATATTAAAAGAAAAATATATAAATGAAAGTATTCCTATTATCTGTGAAAGTCGAATATATTTCTCAGAATTTTATGAAAATAATCAGAAAGTAATCCATGTCAGGTGGGGATTAGTAGGGAAACAAATACAATGACACTTTCAAATTAGGGAAAATGTTGTTTAAATCTAGATAATCATACAGGTCAGGCGTCAATGGTGACCTGAGTAATATATTTGGGGGTGCTGCAGAAGATAAGCTAGTCACATATGTATTAGTATAGAAAAATATATTTTACCACAATTTGCTTAGGGGTGCTATAGCTCGGCAGTGTATATAGGAGGAGCTGCCCTTGACTGTACTGATTAAACTGTTTATTGGTTCCGCTCATTTTTCAGTCTAAATCTTCCAACGTATATATTTTCAGGGTCAAAAAAAAAAGAATTACTCTCAATCAAAAATTCTTTTCTGATTAAATACATCGAAAAAAAATTAGATACTATCTTCATATTCTGCGGAAAGCTTCAATGTAGATTAATATATTGAATCTTTCAAATATTAATAACTCGTGTTAAATCCAACTTTCTTCTAATTAAATGCTATAATATTTAGGAGTTTTCTTTATATATTTTTATGTTTATCATTGTTTATATACAAAATATGAAATTTGGATTGTCCACATGGTCGGTTTTCTCCGTAGAGATAATTATATATTTCAGGACAAATATTAGTTTCGCCTTGTCAATTCTAATTGTGGTTATGAGTAATAGGGAGCATGTCACTTTAATAAATATCTAATGATGATGTTATGCCGTGGTAGTTGTTCCAGCTCATGGTTATAATTGAAACGCACAATGGACAGTGACACAAACAATCAACCGCAAATCATTCCATTTTTAATTATTCCAGAGCAAAAAAATGCAGGATAAGTTCTGATCGGGCATAATAGAAAAATAATATCCATAAATGTTTTATTTATAAAAGCAAAAAGTTGAGGGGCCAACGACACGCGGTGTTCCCAAGCGGTCACCCATCCAAGTTACTGACCGCGCCCAATGTTGCTTAACTTCGGTGATCGGACGAGAACCGGTGTATTCAACGTGGTATGGCCGTTGGCGAAAGTCCATCTACAATGCCACTCCTTAAGATCAATCTTTTCTTAAATCTGAATAGTCATTATGTAATAATTATGATATTTATGATTTAAACAAGCGTAAGCGTTAAATATTGACTGCATTGTATATGCACGTGCATTTTTTCGATATATATAGAAATTGCATCACCATCTCTCGAATAACTGCCACGATTAGCCGAGTTTCGAACCATTTTTTATTATATTTCATATGTGCCACAACTAGATGGCATTTATTATTATCGCGTTTCTGTGTTTATAAAACAAGGAAAAATAAGAAAGAATGGAATAATTATATGATTCATGTTATTAGTGACGTTTAGCAGATGTAAGATAAGCTGATATGAACTGAGTCACCCTCTTGCCAACCCCAGCCACAATATACCGATTAATTACACCGGTTCTCGTCCGATCACCGAAGTTAAGCAACATTGGCGCGGTCAGTACTTGGATGGGTGACCGCTTGGGAACACCGCGTGTCGTTGGCCCCGCAACTTTTTGCTTTTTTTTCCATTTTTTCTCCTCAACGCATATCGTTGTACATATTTACGGTATTTATTTTAAGAATTATATTTACTAAAACTGAATGAGAGTATTTAGTTGTACATATTTATTAGTGTTTTATTTCTTATAATGCCAACATTTATTACATATGAGAATGTATTTATAGGACGAAGCAATACTTTAACCTCTGACCTAAAATTATCAGAGGAATAGATGAGGATTAATAATTACTCAAACTGAAGATATTCTAAATGTTTATTTTTTGTTTCATCATAATGGAGAGGAAGGAAATATGTACACTATTTCCTAATACACCAATCACCGATTATTAAATGCAGATTATCTACAATAATAATGATAGAATATGCAATGGTAATTAAATCATGGCCAAGTGATAATATAGATTCTATTCAAAGACTACTTACTAAAACTTTTAAACATGAGATTATAAGTGACTTCCGCTTACTCTTCAATTTCTTATCGCAAGGCAGGAAGTATTAATACATACATTAAGAGCAAAACGATTTTAAAAATAATGATACTAATATTACTTGAAAAATATAAATATAATATAGTGAATCATTCAATACTATGATGCTTCCCCGAAAATAAGTCATTCTCTAGAAATAGGCTTGTATTTTGATATACATGAATCTCTCATAAGTACTAATTATGACGAACTAAAGTGTTCCTTAGAGTGATTCAACAATTGCAAATAATATTTTATTTTAAATTCATATCTAAATAAATTTATTGTTTTTTGTATGAAAAAATAAATCCAAACACCATCTCATGTACATTATTACTAGCTTAAAATAGCCAAGTTTCAAACCAATATTATTTGAACATTAAAAATGTAGCCATCGCTAGATGGATTTTTTTTATAATGGTACAACCGGTATTTTTTTTATAATGTACTCAAAAAGGAAGAGATGTGATATTTTTATGTATTAATGAAAGTAAGAAATTTTAAAATAGTTTATTATAATTTTTTGGCTAATTAATGATATTCGATTTATATGAATTTGTAAGAGA
>JAGXCT010032276.1:0-10627 GCA_022495035.1 Philopotamus ludificatus | reverse complement strand
TCTATCTGTAGGTGTTTTTAAATGACAGTTGTAATAAATGTCATAATATTTAGTTTAAACCCCAAAATTATTAGAGATTAAAATTAAAGGCAGAATTGTATCCGCATATCCGCATTAGTCATCTTTTATTTATTGTGAAAAGGCAAGGACGCACTTTTAAAGGCTCGCTTACAACAGCAACCGTTTTTAGGAAAATTGCTGGATATAAACAGTGGATTATACTAATTTAAAGCGACAAATGAGTTTGGTAGATCCCAGGGAAAGTTCTTAAACCAATGCTGTGTAAACAAGTCGAAGATTTGAATAATACAATAAAAGTAACTTACTGAAAAAGTAGTAAATATTTAAAAAAAATAGCTTTCCGAAATAATATCTTAAAAAAACAGTAAAAAGCACAAAAGCGCTAAGCCAAACTCATCTAGGGTGACGGCTATGACCATATGTTAATCAATTGATAAATATGCCTCCCTAGCATGGGTAAGGTCACGCTATACTAAAAAGATAGACGTGTCCTTTGATGAAACCTTTTATCTAATAACAGGTTGACTAAAACCAACAAAAGTGTCAAAAGTACGTCTTCTGTCAAAAAAAACACAGGATACAAGACACCTTATGTTTGGAGGTAAAACTTCTCCTAGAAGACTTAAGAAGTTGAGAGCCAGCCATGTCAAAACAGCAAACGTGCCTTCAGGAAGTTCAGAGCTGATTGGTCTGTAACCATTAAAAACTCTCCCATCATAGGTAAAACTCTCCCATCAGACGTATTACATATACATCGAATATATGGGAACAGATTAAAAAATATATAGTGTGTACTTTATCTTTATCAGTATCCAATCAGAGTAGTCTAAATTTCACCGCGGAAAATTTCCGAGTTAAAACCTGCACCTGCGCTATTTTTAACGATTGTCATAAAATTCATGGGCCCATTTAAGGGCTTACGAATAAAAAATAAAGTAAACCGGCGTCACGTTGACCGATTGGCCCGTCAATTTAAGGAACTTGAGCCCTTTGTCTTTATAAAGAGTCATTTCCCCTTTGATTTTTCATCGTTGTAAAATAAGTTTTTCTGCGGGGTTGCTGGAAAAAAAAATCGCGAGGTCATATATACGATTTTATATTTAGCAATGACGAATCATATTTTTTTTCGCAGAGAATGGGCCGATCGGCTCTTTATCTGTCGTACAAATGGGCCCGGCTTATACGGCCGTGCGATTTTATATCGCCATTAGGGCAAGATTTATAGTTGCACTAATTTTATTAGTAGTCCGATAGAGTTCCGTGTATACACGGGCCTGCCCCCGAAACACAAACCAAAAGTTATGTCGGTAAACATATTAGAAATCGGGACGTGTGTACAAGCAGGGCTCTTCATCATAAATCAAAATTATGTACAGCTTGTAAAATGTGGTGGAAACAACAATAATGCCTGGAAACACCGCACGCGTGGGGCTAAAACCTTAACCTACCCCTTACCCTTCCCACCATACATACCATATGTACGATTGCTTGATTTATATTTATTTCGTTTGAAAATGTTTTTTTTCAAAACGGCCGGAAAACCGGCCATTACACCTATTAATTCATCAATCCAATAAAACGGTATTATGCTGTATTTCAAACCAGTGCTTGTCTGATATTTTCTTCGTTTTTGAATTTTTTGCTCTGCAAAAAAAATTGTAAGGACAGAAACAAGTAATAATCGGAGGGTGCTAGGTCCGGAGAGTATGGAGGATGCGACAGAAATTCCTAGCATAGCTCTGCAAATTTCTGAGTTCCCAAAGCAGTATTTATCCTAGTATTATAATGAAGCAGTATGATGTCCTTTCTATTGAACTTCACCGGCCTCTTTTCTTAGAGTGCTGTTTCTAAATTATCCAATTTCTGACAGTACCTCTCCGAATTTAGCTTTTCGTTCGGTTTAACAGCTCGAAATGTATTGGTCCTCGAATGTTCTATTATATAAAAAATATTCTTTTATTCTGGCTCAACTTCGGTTAAGAGGTGGAGGGGGCAGGTTTTCCGGATACACAATATGCACTTTTCCTTACGTTGTTTTCATATATTTAAGAAATTAAGCAACAATACCACGTCTAGATTTAATTTAGTACAGTACAACAGCACAGTAAAAAAAAATGTGAATTAAAAAATAAAACAAGCAAAGTATATAATGCAGGGATTCCCAAAGTGTGAGCCACGGCTTCCCAGGGAGCCGCGGAGTCGTCATAAGGGCGCCGCAAAATATTTAATAAAGCAATTCGCCAATTGTTGGAATTCCTAATTCTCGAAATTTTTGCGCCATCGTTTTGCGTTCGCTTTTCTCAAGAAGGTCATAAATTTTGAAAAAAATCTGATGTATTAAGGGAGCCGCGGAAAAATTTTCTGTATTTAAGGGAGCCGTAAACCGAAAAAGATTGGGAACCTCTGGTATAATGTATACATTTCTAAGGAATCTCTAGTAAAACTCTAAATAAGCATTTTTTTTTGTCTTCCCCCTGCAATAAAAAGCGCTTTAAATAAAAAAAAAAGCATAAGCGACGAAAGCACCCTTATGTCTCAACTAAATATTACCAGTGAAAGGGGAATGGTTACATTTAGAAAGGACCCACGACCACCGCTCGACTTACTAATTCTCCACCTACAATAATCATAGACTCCTAGAATTACATAAGCTATTAATTAAATTAAATTAAAGTAAACTATTCAGCTTAATAATTAAAATAATATATTATAACAGTTGTGCCCAAAACGGTACTCAAAATCTTTGAAACCTCTTACTTTTCACGTTTTCTCACCCTAAACATTTCTCTTTTTTTCTACCCTGTTTCTTATTGACACATCTTATTTAGATTCTCTTTACTCCTCACAGTAGTAAATCCTGATTCACCAAGTATGAGCATAGCTACAGAAAGTACGTACTTAAAAGACCCCTAAATACAATCAATATTATAGCATTTAGCTGCCGGACTCTCTCATCAAAACCAAGGCTCTTAGAGCTTGAGACAAAATTAGGACACTTAAAATAAAACCTGTGAGGTCAGAAGAAGCGGATACAACTGTCTAAATCTCAAAAATGACAACTGCCTCACCTAAAATGGTACACCTTCCGGACGTACTAGTGGCGTTAGCTTCCTAATTAACAAAAAGAATCAGGAAAAGCACATTCAAATTCAAAACTCCATCAGATCGTGTAGCATTAATATATATATATATGTGTGTGTGTGTGTGTGTGAGACTTAGGACTTAGAGCATGCTTAGAATTAATCATAAAAAGGTATGCAGAAACGCATGCTTTGGAATAACCACGTAGAGGTATGTAGAAACACTTTTTAGTATCTCTGTCACCAGTAATTGGTGTAGAGGTGCGACTATCTTGGACTAGGTTGACCCAGCTCCCTAGCCATCCAAAGGCAAAGCCGAGATAGTTCCTTGAGCCGTTTCCCATCACACAACCGCTTCCTACAAACTCGCCCCATCCCTTAAGTTCCTAGGCCGTAGTGGCAACGGAGAAATCCGGATGAAAGCAATGCCATACCCGGTGGCTGTTTTAGACTTAAGGGGTGCGATGTTGGTCTCCTGGCCAAAAGAGGGACCCCTCCTTTTATAAGGCTAGTGGGTCAACCTACACCAGGATTACGTGGCCAACTAAAGCTGTTCTTGGCGTGCTCTCAAATGTCGTAAAAGCCATACGAAATCATCATCATTATTATTCATCCAGTTCAAGAAGGGTTCGATTTTGTTTCGAGCAAGCATAAATGTGCTTATGATGACCGATCATTCAAATTCTTCTCACTTAACTCATGTGGCACCCATCTCGAATATTTCCTTACTAATACTAGTTTCCGAATATGGTCCGAAATGATTTGTTAAGCTGAATCAAGCCTTTCTACAATCTCGATTTTTGCTCTTCTTGACAGAATTTTTAGACCTATTACTTTATAACTACTGTCCTTGCTCAATCATAAAAACGACATGCATAGACCTAAAACTTTAATATATAAAAAAATTATTATTCTTTTCGTACTATTAGATTTTTTAATACACAATGTGTTTAAATCAATTATTAAAAATATAATTCTTTTTTTTTATTTGAATTTAAATATTTTAATATCAATTGTTTTTATATAGCCATTACATCATTAGCTCTCAGTATTTACGGATGTATTATGTGAGTGTTCTGAAAATATTTATCTTAAATAATTTGCGTTAAATAAATTTGTTGTTGATTGTTTATTAATATTCATACAAATTTTGTAAACCTCGTTTAAATTCCGAATAAATATTTATAACAATAATATTAGGATGGTATATTTCTTTATATATATTTTTCCGTAGAAAATACATATTTACTGTATTCAATCAATGCTGTAATCCTACGACTACCGAGATATGATATAATGTTGTTTTTCTCTTACTATAGCAACAATTCGGTAACAAAGGTTAAAAATCTTCTAGCTCTCATATTATTTTATATTATTCACTTGTCCCGAACGTAGTCTTAATATTAATAGTCATATTAAATTAATAAACATTGATTTAATAAAATAAAAAAACTAAGCAAATATTCTAATCAATTAAAAGCATATAAATAGGCTACCGGCCTATGGCGATCGGGGCCAGTATAGCATATAATTCGGTTTCCGGCCGATGAAGTGTTAAGTATTTTAATACTAAATTACAATATCCTATTGTAAAAATATATAATTTTATTTTGACCTAGTAATCTATAACAGTGATGGCGTAGCTAGGGCACACGTGCCAGAGTTCGTTTAATAATTTAGCTGGCACGTGGACGATTCAAAGCTTTATTTTTTTTTAATATATGGATACAATGAAGTTATAGAACTATTTATTGTATATTTGCTGTAGTTAATTAATTTAATAAATACATAAAATATTAAAAAAACGCTAGGCACACGATTAACGGCGAGATTTCAACTGAAAGTATGTCACATAATCCGTTTGTGTTACCGCGGAGAGCGCACTCTGGCATATTTGACCTCGTGGACGCTCAAAACCATTTTTAACCACTTCTGTGGTCAATCTCTTAAAAAAATGGGGAATTATTCTCGAAAGATCAAATTACGACACGTGTCACTCAACGCGCGCGATGCGTTTATCTAGATTTGTGGGGGAATGACACGAGCTGGATTCGGGCAAATACTATAAAAAGTTTCGTGTACGATGTGCCCGAATCCAGTTCGGGCAAATCAATGTATCAGCAAAATACCTACCCGAGTTGTATTCGGGCAAATCACATAGGGGGTTAATTAAATAATGTAAAACATTAAATTATTATTAAAAATGGATATATAAATTCTTAGGTTATTATATTCTTTAGTCAGGGGTGGTTTTTTATTATGATGTGGTGTTATTCTTTTAAAGTTACAGGTCCATTTTATATTAAATCTTATTTTACACAGTCGTTGTTTTTTTTTCTTATTAGATTTAAGACGTATTCTTCTTGCGAATAGAGTATTGCTAGTCTTGACATATTTTAATCTTAACCTTTTGCACTCTAAGTTTTTTGAAGTCCTCAATACCTCAACACGTGATATTTAATCAATTATTATTTTGGATTTGTGCAATATTATCATTGTTTATAAATATAATGAATAATAAAAACTTAAAATAATAATTTATAAATGATACGTAATTGATTTGTTGCATACCGTCATAGCGGCGGCATTCGAGTGATATAGAAAATGTCGATGCCGCTTCTATGGCGGCATTCGAGTACAAAGAGTTAATAATAATATTTTTTAAATATAAAATAAATGTTTTTGTCTCACCATCCCTAATATATGATGATAATATTTTCCGAATGTCATTAATATCCGTCCATTTTCTTGAATAAATACGGCTAGCCCCTCTATATGACCGGAAATTGGAAACTATCCGGTCATAAAACACTTGACCGTGTAAATTGTTTGACCAGCAAACTTTATCAAGTGTGAACGTCGCAAATTTTCCGCATCACGGGATTTCCATTGTCTCTGATTTTTGGCTCCGCAAATATAAAGGTGTCGGTGGGTCCGGATTTTTACCGGCGGTAAAAACATGACCGAATTTAATATTGCCACGTACCTGTTCATGAGCGAGGGGCGGGGCTGTGCCCCCACTCCTCGATTTTGACACGTCTAAGGTTAACGGAATAATTTCAGCCGACAACGTAACAATGTTTCACGTCGAGCGGAACACAAGTGGAATTAACATAATTAAATTTCGTTTCATCAAAGCAAACAGCGAACTATAAAATTACGCACGGGTAGAGGTCTTCTTTCATGTGCCCCGTCGAAAATTCGGGACCCTCCGGGATCCCAGTCCCGGATGCGACTTCTCTACACTTTACATACATAAAATCTGCAGATTTATCACTCGTTTTGTTTCCCTCTCGCTCTCCATGGTGTTTTAAGAATACCATCTCCGACTTGTGCCCCATTCCCACGTAAAGTTTTTACCAGAATGGGGATAATGCCCTTGTAAAATTTAACGTGAAATTGCAGGGAAATTTATTGCGCATCCTTTTATCTCTTAAGAAAACTGTTTTTCCGGCGCGCTTTCCGAACCCCGTTGTATTCCCGACAATTTTGCACTTGAAGTTTAGCGCAGAATATTATTCCGACAATGGGGGACTGGATTTAAAAAGCGGCGACATCCGAAAAAGTTGTATAGAAGTTGCGCCTGAAGGAAATGTGTCAATTTTTATTTGATTTTAAATTTAAAGCTCACGTAGTTTATGGTGCACGAAACAAAAATCGTCGATGCAAGCCGCTTCGGCGACGTTAAAACGGTTACTTTTATCTGGAAGCCAAATAAATTGGATTCCGTTCTTTATTTTTTTTTTCTGCTCTACCTTTTCCGAAAAACGACGCTCCTTTCTAATTTTCTTCCATTTCTTCTTCGGTGCAGAGAAAATTTCGTGGACGTGGAGCGCCCGAAGTCAACTGTTAGATGTAGATTACAAATTTGACCCCGACGCTTGTTTCATCCACTTTTTTATCAGCGAGCTTTGGCCTTTTTTTTTTTAAAAAAATAAGGGAATAAAAATCGGTTAATTTAAAGCGACAATTATTTACGTAACATTAAGTTTTATTGCGCAATTCATTACATAGATTAGTTATAACGTTATAATAACTGGATCAAATAATACTATAAAATTTTAATTAAAGTTCAACAAAACTAATATTTATCATGTTTAAAATTAATGATCATTTTAGGCTAAGTCGAAGGTCATGTCGCTTACATAAAATTCTACGTCCATTATTTTAATTTATTATTTATGATATTTTATATATCTCTGTGAAATGTCTAGTATTTACAGTTATTATATTTTTTTTTATTAATTAGATAAGGCTGGACCTAAAGATTGTGGAGAATTAATGACAATGTTCTAGATTTCTCGGTTATTTTTTTGGAGTTAGATCTAATTACGACGTGCATTTTTTTTAAATCTTAAAAATAATCTTATGACTTCTAAATTCGAACCATTTGATTCTTCTGGGTCAAGTTATCTTTGTATATATGTTCTCACCACATTTTTAAACTGATATCTAACACCTGAATATAAAGTTTAAACATTTTAGATGGATCCTGTATCTTAACTAAGATCAATTAACTTAATTAAGATCTCAGAATCCTATCATCATCATCATCATTAGCCGGCGAGACGCTCAGCAAAGCCTTACCAGACTTTTGAATGGTAGTCCAAGCCAAAATAAACTATGTCTTACACGTGACGTGAAAGCTCCCCTTTTATATCTCGGGGATCCAAGCCGTCTCAATATGCGGTTTTTGTAAAGAGTTTTTCCTCTCTTGGTCACTTACGCTCTCGTCTGTATCCGGGCAAGCAAAATGGGGTTTGCCACGGTACTCGTTGTCATCTTCTCTAAGCATATTATCTGCTTATAACAAGTCACAAAAGATTATTAACCTTATTGTATAATAGCATTTTTTTCATAATCGAAAAGACCTCCTCAAAGAGAAGATCCTCTAAAAAGAAGGAAGAGAAATGACAGTATCGAGTCTGGACTAGACCATTTATCGGTCAATAGTTAAGGGTATTCCTTCTCAGGACATACTGGTTTTGTAGTGAAAAATTCGTTAAAGACCAAATATACCTATATAGATAAATAAACATGTACATATTTTACCAGGGGTGCATTATAGAATTTCAAGTTAACTTATTATTGCATTTTTATTAAATATTATGACATTTAAAAAAAAATGGATTATTCTAAAAATAAAAATAGTTATACATGATTTGTTTCATAAGTTTGTCAATATTTTGTATTTTTTATCTAATTGATTTGATACTTGAATGACAACGCTCTCATATATATCTCGCCGCATACTAAGCTCTCGCAGCACGTGTCACTCACACCTTTACTCCACTTAGCACAACGTACCGGATGCGAGCGAGAAAACTCATGTGTGTATGGCAAAAAAACAGCTAATATTGCAATAGCGGACAATAAAGATTAATAAATATGGATAAATATAGGTATGTAGGATATTTTTTAAAAAAAATTGGGGTACCTATCGGCATGGCTAGGTTTAATAATAGTAAAAAAAATCTTGGGCTCAACTCTATGTATTTTGTGTCAATAAAATGTAATAAATGTGGGGTTTATGCATAGAATAAATAACAAATTTGTTTCGGGCTTTTTTAGATCACTTCATATAACTTGGATCAGTTAATTATTCCTATAATTGATATTAAGTAAATAAGTAAAAAAAGTTCAAATTCTGAATTTGAACAACAAGCATTTTTTAATTAATTGTTTTGAGAGCCGTTGTCCGTCGATAAATATTTACCAAATATTAGTAATACACCTATTTACAAAAAATATGCAAAATTATTAATTAAAAAAATGGCATTACTCTCATAAACACCCTATAATTGCATTTATACAAACTTTTCGTGTAAGAAACAGTGGCGTAGTGCATTCCAGTTTTTTTTATTTTATTTTGTAAATTAATTCATTTTAATTATAACCAATAATAAATTAATAATGATTAAATGCAAATATTATGTAATTTATTAATTATAAACATCATAAATATTTTAAATGCTTATTTAAAACATTAAAACTTATTGCTATCGTATATATTTTTGCGTCTGAAATTAGCTGTTAAAGATTTCTCTTGTTCAAATATTTATTAATATCAAAATATATTTCTGAATAAACTTATTTTATCTCAATTTTGTCACATTTTGTTTGTATTCATATGATAAGTGGGTATAAGCATATGTGGCGATTTCGGGACAAATTGTCCTTTACAGCCCAGATTATTGATTCATAAAAATCGAGATATTTTCTTAATAACACTGGCAGCTACCCGCCCACCCCTCTTGCCCGGACATGTTTTGATAACGTCCCCGGGCCGCGCTTTATGCGCCCTTTATCTGAATATATATTGCCCTAAAAGGTTTTCACGGCCGAAATTGTATATATCAGGGCTTATCCCGCTTACACTTTTCGCTTCTTGCTCTCGTGTTGTGTCTTTTACTTTGACACCGCCAAGTTTTTATCCGTAAGCCCGCGGGATTAGGAAATCGTTTTATAAGACTTTCATAACATCGCAGGTCCCCCTCGGGCCCGGCATGGGGCGGAGCGGGACACTACCGGGAAACACTGTATCATATTTGACCCCGAGGAAATAAGTCAGTCCGTGGGGGGCGCCGATGGGGAGGCTACCACGCCCCCCGTCAAAGGACTGGAAAATTTATATAATTGAAATTGTTGGGTCGATGGCGGATCGGAAAGTTTTAGCGGAGATTCTGTTGTTATTGGAGGATAATGCGGTGATCCGGTGGGAGTAGATTTATAAGAAGACAACGTAAAAATATATATTTTATCGTCACATTACGATTTGTAATAAAATATATATATAAAATCCTTAGTCTTTGAACTCCATTGCTAGTAAACATATTGTTTACATACAAATTTAGTAGAAAATCTCTTGTTTATACATATCATATCATCTCTTGCTTAATATAAAAAGTATTAAAAAATATATTATTATGATATTAATATTTTTATAATTAAATTTTATAGGTAGGTGTAAAATATATATTCAAACGCTAGAAAATATATAGTATTTTTCTTCAATTAGGGCTTAAACGCTAATAAAACAAAGATAAGAATTTTATGAGGATGGTTTTCACAGTGAATATATATTCGTTTTAGTCTTGATGTTTTAAATCGAGTAATTAAATAATTAATAATTAATAATAATAACGAACCTAATACGAACCTAATACGAACCTAATACGAACAAATACTTGGGATCATATTCAGGTATTATCACAAAAGCTTTCATCTTTGTGATCCACAATGAAGGCTCTTATTCAAGGATTTAAAAAATGAATGTAAACGTATTTTTTTTATAATATCTGTAATGTATTTGAAATAGGATCCATCAATATACTTCAGAATATATCGAAAAAAGCAATAATGGTTGCTTTTTATTATAATTATTAACAAAATTATTATTAGTATATTTAAAATGCAATACACCACTGGTTTGTATTCAATTAGTTTATATATAGTGTGTTTTAAAAGTATATATCACTTTTGTCATGTTTATTTATTATATATATATATATTTTTTAATCAATTAA
>JAGXCT010032275.1:0-25386 GCA_022495035.1 Philopotamus ludificatus | reverse complement strand
CCCACTAGGCAATTTTTTTTCTGATAACGATGCACAATGTAATTCTACTATTTTCCCACAGATGGATACACGTGAATGTTAGCCTGGATTATCATAACATGAAACCATGCGGCCCCCGGGCTAGGTTTGACGTAAATCCTTGCGGCTCATCAAGTGTTAAAATACGGTTCAGGTCGCCAGCCATGAGCCCGGGAGCCGAACTGTCAACGCGCAGATTGTAACAATAATAATCAGGCCTGGATAGCGGCCTGCCTCCTCATGGCTCCGTAGAATCTATTAAACCACGATTATACCCAACCGCTATCGCCGCTATGTCCAATACCATTTAATATCAAATATCAGCATAATCAAATAATAAACCTATTATAGACCTAAAAATTATTTTATATGGTCACATGTCCGATTGTATCGATGTAAATAGCATAATCGATACATATAGCTCTGTGTGTTTTCAAACTGGAGCTTAGTGAATGAAAGGCTGTCGAATGTGAACTTTCGAATGATTGACGTTAGTTCGAAGTAATTGAATAGCGGAGGTTTCAGCAAAATTTAGAAACAATAGAATTCCGAACGAGGTGTATCCATCGCATCCAGAGAGCACAACATATGATACAGGTTTTTACGACAAATACACCCATTTGCAAATCAAATTGACCCTTTTAAAAATTATTATTGATGGCAAAAAAACGACATTACTTATAATATATTAAAAAATATTTCATTTTTAAACATAATTTTTAAAAGGGTTAATTTAATTTGTAAAACGTTGTATTTGGTTTTCAAAAGGGTGTATTTGATTTGCAAAAGGGTGCATTTGATTTGCAAAAAGGTGTAATTGACGTAAAAAACCAGTATATAAAAAACCTTAATGAAAATAAACATTATTCAAATGATAATAATCCAATTAACTTAGAATCGCATATTTCTATAAAAAAAAATGAATCGATACTGTACTTCAGAGATTCAGATGTGTAATGAACGTTTTGCACGGTGGTCGATACTTCGACCCCTTTTGCAATGCGGGCATTAATTATGCCGCGGGGAAAACTCTCCCACAGACAGACGGAGTAATAAATACGGTATTCAATATATATAAAGTGTGTGGAACACGTGTCTCGATATGGGAACTCGGCCACAATTATGACATTAATTATTGCAAACGCTCCCGTGGGACTACGCAGGGACGATAATGCGGTGGCGAATATTCAAATTAAAATAAAGGTCGGGCCCGCAAAAGGTTATTTGGTTTAATTAAAATCGATCGAATATTTTATATTAAGGTAAGCGGCGTAATTTTCAACGCACGAGGGAAGGGGAGGATCCATGGGAAATTTGACAACGTGCAAAATTGAAGAAATATGGTCCAAAATTTAATCAACTGAATAAAACAATAAATTAATACATTTATTGGAAGAAAATTATATGGAAGAAAATAAGAAAGAGATTCGCATTTTCTTCTTTTTCATGATCAAATTCTGGTCCGTAATTGCAAACAAAAATAAAAACAACGATATGCGTTTCTATTCGCTCGGTGCCGAATGCGAGCGAGAAAAAACATCGGGCATGTGCACGTGTGAGTGAAACCGAACACGTGTTTCTTTTTGGTTAAACATTTTTCCATTGGCATATTTTTAATGACCTTACACTATCTAGCGTTTTGTAATAAAACGGCGATCTATAAGGAAGCACTATAGGAGGGAGGGAGTTTAATTTTGTGCATACGAATTAACAGTAAAATTATGCTGGGAAATCACATTTAATAAATATTTAATTAACCTAATACATGTATCATTCGAAATCACATAGTAAATCACGCCGTGTAAATCAAAACCGCAATGTAATATGGTCTCAACCCTCCTATAGCGCTAAGTTTGGTTACACGCGTACGTGTTATATGCTATTGTCAATCAAAGGGCATTGACATATATTTCGATCGGATATATATTGTATATTTATGAAATATGTTTTTTGACATTTGACGTTATGTAAAAAAAAAACGCTGATCTAAAAGGAAGCATTTTAGAAGGGAATATCGTTGACTGATGGGATATGGATTTTAAATCGGACGCAATAAAAAATTCAGGAGATAAAAACATTTTTATTTGCGATGAAATCGGTCGAGCCGACCCGGGGATTATAGGTTGCTAGTTTAATGTATTTATTTGTTTAAGCTGATGAATTATTAGACAGTATTCTTATATAGACTTTTAGTAGAAGTATCAGGAGTGACGCTAAGCTTTGAATCCAAGAAAAGTATCGATCGGGTGACACAATTCCACAAATCCCAAAGTGTGGGAACATGCTCTTGTCATATGGAATTGTGCTCCATTTGATGAGATAGTGTAACACATCCTTTGAGAAAGACACGTTTGGGTTAATGGTACACATAAACCCTAAATGTGACATCACGCCACATTTCCATCATATGAGCTTACTAATAAATTAATTAGGATATGTCATGACTTAGTTTTATAAATAAATAAATAAAAAGGTGTATCATTGGATATATTTCTAAAATCTTGGTCCACAATATGTCTAGGATGTCTGCAGTTATACGTGTGTACACAAGTTGGCTGTGGCCCAGTGGAAGCCACGGCGAAATTAACCGTGGAGGAGTGATTCTTGGGGTCGCGGAGGTCCCAAGTGAATAGGGGCCCGAAACCGCGACGCTAATTAAACAGCGACCCTTAACTAACTGTAAGACGGGGTTGTTTAAACCCCCGTGACGCCATTGCGGCGTCCAAAACCGGCGCAGGCTTTCAAGGCAGGTTGTGCGCGTATCAACACAGCACTGCGCACTTGTAAATGTATAATTCCAACTTCTTTTCGGCGGGTCGTATCGCATTAACGACGCTCGGCGACACCGGCGGTGGGGGTATGACGTCACGCACACAGCCATGCGTATACACAAACACAAATCAGTGTGTTTTGCAAATTAACCAATTTGTTAATCGAAATTTGTGCCGTAACATTTATTAATTAATTATGGTACGCAAATTCAAACATTTTTGAGAGTCAACTAGACACGGCGAATGTTTTGAGGTTTGTTTGTTATTCGTACGCCTCGCTAATTACACAGCGCACGTCACAATATTAATAATTCGCAAACATTGCTGTGCCAAATAAATAAATAAATAACAATAATTAAATTCAATAAGCGCCGCAAACTATGCGAAAATTACACTGAATAAATAATAGTCGGCGCACGCATAGCCAAATTACACGGCGCTTAAAGGGTTAAAATTATAATATTGTAATAAGTTCATCGGCGTTGTACATAATTGGGGTCGTAATGGAAAATATTAATTGGCGGAGGATATAACACGGCACAATGGGCACGGCCCTGCTTCCGATTTTCTCCTCCACGCCCTGGATCATGATTTATGTATTAAAAAAAATCTTCAAATTAATCCTGGAGGTCCCATTAATTTTTCGACGACCACCCATTCTTCAGAGATTACCAGATAATCTCCGGCTTAATAGAGTCAGCTCATCTTTGATCAACGGCTTTTGCTTTTAAATTGGTTTATCAGCATTTTTTTTTGTTATGAAAGTGAAGAACTCTCTTTCATGCTCTCTATCTCTGTCAGCTTTTTGATTTATTATTGTGTTTTCTTTGGAAACGTAGATGGAAAAACGAATTTTCTCCAAAACGAGATTATGCTCAATTGATCGATGCAAAAAAACAACTCTATTGGAAAAATAATCCTGAACAACTTACAAACACAAATAAACGTAATTTATTTATTTATTCATTCTTAATGTTTAAGCAATACGTAATAAAGAAAAAGAATATTAATAAAAAGTTGGGATAGATTTTATTATTTATTTAAGCAATTTCAAATGCGAGTTAATGAATGAGAACATCTAGAAAAGTGTTGGCTTAAGTAGAAAATATTTGAATCCTGAACGACATATGGTCGTCTATAAAGAATAAACTGCCAAAAAATGAATAAACGCGTGGCGAAAACTTTTCACGGATCGCAAAATTTTTAGACCCAAATAATATAATGCAATAATACAATGCATAATTATTGTCTGCTATTGCGAAAAAACAATATTCGCAGCTGTTGCCACACGCTCGATGTTATTTCTCGCTCGCATCCGGTACGATGCGCCCAGTGCGACTGAAACGTGCGAGTGACACGTACAGCGAGAGCTCATTCTGCGACAAGACATAGCCGAGAGCGTTCTCATTTACGCGTCATATTGATTAGAGAAAAAAATATCAACCATATTATGAAGCATATCGTGAATAACTATTTATATTTTTATAATAATCCACTTTTAAAAAAATGATGAATGAAGATATTGATGAAGAATTTATCATGAAATGCTTGGGGTCCTTGAGAGACCCCCTTCGGACAACGCGGTTGTTTTTGAGGCCTCCGTGGCGGATGGCTTTAAAATGCTACAAGACTAAAAGTACAAGGGTACAAGAGTTTCAGGCAGAACCAACTATGCGGCTTACAATTAAGCGTATAGAGCAGGGATTGCCAAAGCGTGAGCCGCGGCTCCCCAGGAAGCCGCGGTGTCGTCGTAAGGGCGCCACGCAATATTAAATTAAACAAATCGGCAAATTTGTTGGAATTTCCAATTCTTGAAATTTTTGCCCCTTGTTTTTGCACTCGCTTTTCTCAAGGTCAAAAATTAAAAAAAAATCTGATAAGGGAGCCGCGGAAAATCTGATGTATTTAAGGGAGCCGTAAACCGAAAAAGATTGGGAACCTCTGGTATAAAGGATAAGTTTGAAACAAATGGAACTGCTCAGGATGTCGAAGACCAAGAACATCAACGAGCTCCACCAGCCAAGAAAGTCTTCTTTTTCAGGTGCCTTGTCTGTTTTCGGACGTAGGGGATCTATATATCACAATAATTGTCTGTTTTGACCTACTGGATCACTAAGTCTCAAACTCGAGATTTTTTGACG
This sequence comes from Philopotamus ludificatus, assembly GCA_022495035.1. Taxonomy (NCBI): domain Eukaryota; kingdom Metazoa; phylum Arthropoda; class Insecta; order Trichoptera; family Philopotamidae; genus Philopotamus; species Philopotamus ludificatus. The sequence goes on along the minus strand of JAGXCT010032275.1, from coordinate 20,456 downwards.
ACGTTTGCTCATAGTTTGGAGAGGTCAATGGAGAACCATCTTGTGCTGATTTGTAGAACCTGCCTCACTGTCGAAATAGGAAACTGGGTCTTTGCATTTTCCCTCAATTTAAAGGCATTCCCCTATAGCTTCAAGCTATCTTTCTTCATCTGGGCTTCTAGAAAAAGCACAGTGCTAGGATGCGAGGACGTAATATATGTATATTACGTCCTTGCATCCTAGCATGAACCTATGGAATTCCTAGTGAATTCTCTAGTTCTCTTCTTTTTCAGGTGCCCTATCAGTTTTCGGACGTAGGCGATCTACATGACCTTGTTTTTTCTCCAAATAATTGTCTGTTTCGAGCTGTAACACTTCTGGATCTCCCAATCCGATCCAGTTACGAATATTGTAGAGCCAGGACCGCTTCTTACCTCCTACTTTTTCCTCAATGATGGTCTAAAGAAGGCGATACTTTGTTCCACGAATCATGTGTCCAAATTATTAAATTTTACGTGTTTACAGACGGTATCCAGAAGCTTCTGCCCTAGGTGAAGAGGTTGAAGGACGGGTTAAGTACTGGAAATTTATTGTGGCAAATATTGTTGTAACAATAAACTCATCAGCATCAGCAAATCAAGTGTCTATCACAGTTTAAGACGTTTGTTGGTTATCAATGATGATAATCCGGACCGAAGAAAACCAGCATTAACCCTTTAGCTGCCGGAATACGTCTAGTACTAAAGAACAACGATATATTCGTTTTAACAGTCATATGAATAAAACCAGCGATCAAGAATAAAAAACTTAAGGATATAATTCAATACATTTGTATATAACTAGTTCTAATTAATGGACATATCAGCCGATGCCTGTCTGCCATTTGTCTTTGTCGGCCTTTTTCCCATAGCCGAGGTAGTTACGATCGCCCTACACAGCACGCGCATGCGCACATCGCGTCACGCAATAGAAGGGCACTGATCAAAGCAGCTAACGTATGAAACGATTATAGGAACAGCTACGTTATATACTCTAACGTCCACGACAGACTCTTTCGTGATGAATTATAGATGTTGAAAACGTTCAATGTCGGGTAGATAACAAGGAAAATACTTATCATAAATAAGTAACCGATCGTGTTAGAGACAAATACTTCAAAGATACGTAGAGTTGAAATAATAAAAAGAAAATATCGATAGTGGCAATAAAACGCAGGTTCCACGTATACGACATATCAACTCGGAGATCATTTCGAGTGGCTGTGAAATTCCAAAATTTCAGGTCAATGGTTCGATATTATTGAGAAAATTTACACAAATATCCCCCCCCCCTCCTATCCCCCTCAAAATCCCCGGTTTGCGGGGTGTGTGGTGAAAGTTTCCCGGGAAGGGTTAACACTGAGCACATCCGCATTGTGCCCGCTTGAATAAATAATCGCTATACCTACAAGGGATGCTTTCGAATCAATTTTACATCGAGCCTCTAAAGCAAACACGTAAACGTTATCGCACGTCTACCTTGATTGAAACAAAGCACGACGGAAACAAAAACACAAAAGGGACAACCTTGAGGCTTAGGGGAACCTAGGGATCCGGATCTAGGTTTTGAGAAGCGTGTATGATACATCAACAATAAAAAAGAACGTACATTATGTCATAGGACACGGATCTAGGTCAACCCAGGTGTAACCGAAACTAGATCATTTAGTTATTAACCGGTGTAAACAAATTATTTAATATTTTTTTCATGGGATTTTATTAAAGATTTAAATTAAATAATCCATTAAAAGAATGAGAGGCACTGAAACTAAAGCAAATTTTAGATAAACTAATTAAAATAAATTATTTGTACATTGCGTAGGCACATTGAGAAGATATGTTAAATGGATTCTGTTCGGACGAATCGTGCGAAAAGCTCAAAAGAAAATGTAATCATATAAAAACAAATACATTAGTTATATACATATACATTTTTTCAATTGAATAAAAATACTAAACAGTATTAAGTACCGATTTTTTTTAATGTAATTGATATGTGTAATGTTATGGCTTGTAGGTAACATACATATTTTTTCGATAATATAATATAACTGCGACTAAGCTAAGTTATTAGTCAAATAGGTGTCCGACGAAAACTATGAATTCAGGAAATTCTTTATAACATTGACAAAAGAGTAAGAGAAAGAGACGCATTACCTTCGCATGTTTTTCGCAATATTTATGGATTATAGTTTGGCGCAATATTATTAATTAATTTAATGCCATCTATCCTGCGTTGAATAAATAATTAAAAACAAATAATATAAATTTCAATCCGACTGAAAATAATATTTAAAAAAACCAGTGTCGTGGTTTGGCACTGAGGGTAATAAGTTTGAGAGACGCATTCCCCTTGCATCTTTAGAATCTTTATATCAGCGAATTATTTGGAATCTTTCTGTAACGCCAAATAAGTAAATATCTACTTTATACAAAAAAATCGATCTACAGTAAAACTTAGATCTACTTAGTTTTCGCGGGGTTTATCCGGGGTTTTTATAGTTCCCACCAACCATCTATATCAGGGGTAAGCAACCTTTTTTTACAACGGGCCAGCTACAAATTTAAAAATGTTGTTGCGTATAAAAAACTTATGATAATACAAACACTGAATGATGAACTTAATTATCTCTTAATTAACAACACAATCCTGGTATAAAAAAATAAAAAAATATAACACTAATTAATAGAAATACTATTAACTTTTAAACGTCCAGTGGTCCCGTACGGATTTGCGTCGTTCAATGCCCTACGGTCCCGTACGGGACCAGTGATTATGGTACATTTTTGCAATCGGATTACACTGATTTATAATAATTTTATTTAAAATATGAATATTAGCTTACATAAATAATGACTTTGAGATACCGATCCATAATTGTATTATAGTAATGAGTAATATGAACATCTACGTTACAAGGTCGACTTTTGGGATAAGCGTTGTGTTATAATAGGCGGACTGTAATAAATCAGCTTAATCCACATCATATAATATATGTCAATGGGAATACAGGCTTTTTTCCATACCTAAAAATGAATCCTTTGGGGTGACCGATTCCTTAATAATATACAGTAGAACCTCGATTATCCGGACTAATTGGGGATGAAGGTAGTCCGGATAAGGACAAATCCGGATAATCGAAAAAAATCATAATTGACAGGAAAAGACGATTTTATTCAGTTTGAATATTTTTTTTTTATTCAGTTTTATAAAAAAATAGCTTTATCAATGAAATTACTTTTATTAAAAAAAAAAAACCTTATCGTTTTGCTTAAAACTAGCTTTTCCTTTTTTAAGAACTGCTAAGTGCGAGATACTTTTAAAAACATATTTGTCCTGAATCCACACTCTTCTTAAGCTCTCAAACCACTTCATCACGACATCTAAACACTGAAAAGCTTCAGAATGTGTTGGACTAATATTTCACCATTCATCAGGCTTTCTGATGATCATATTCAACCGGAGGAAGACTATTGATATTTTTAAAGCATCTAGGGTTCTTTGATTTCCCAATGACAAACAGTGGAAGTCTATGTCTGCCTGTTGCATTGGCACACACCATTATGGTGACACGTTCTTTACTAATTTTGTACCCTAGTGCAGTATTTTCACGTCTTGATGCTAAAGATTTATTAGGTAGTTTCTTGCAATACCAACCGGTCTCGTCAGCATTATAAATAAATTATTCATCGAATCGCCCTCTCCACAAAAAATGTTAAATGTGTCAATGAAAGTGTTTGCTGAAGGTATGTCGGCAGAAAGCTTTTCCCCATGAATTTCAAGTTCCTTAAAAAGTACTAACGGCATACATTTATGTGACACATTTTACACCGATTAATAGCAAAGACAAGTTGACATTTTGAAATTACTATAAACTCACACTTATTACTAATAAAAATAAGATTAGAAAAGTTAATTAAAAACGAGAGTAAATAATTAAAGAAACGAAAGAACAGGGCGTTATACTGTTTCAGCAAAATTGAGATCTTCTGAATTGAGACCTTTTCGAGTTCTGTAATAATAAATTAAAGATCTGTTTCTCAAGATCATAAACTATTTTTCCCTAGACCCCCTCCCGCTTTACTATTGTCTAAAATTTAAACTTATGTCTAAAATTAAACTAATAAAATAAAACTTCATGCGCGGTTTTTGGAGCCGACACCAGTGGTGTAGTTTTTTTAAGATTTATTTTTAAACTGAAAATTTATAAAAACAATCCTATTAGCAAGAAAATTTAAATATTTGGCTCAAAGATAGCAATCTCGGCTAGAAAATAGAGCCGCTCTATGAAAATTTCACTATTTCTAAGCTAATAACGGACAGATAATGTCACGACTATGAGAATGCAATGGTAAAATTTCTACCATAAGAATCCAATGGTAAAAATGTGATAATAAATATAAATGATCAATCAGCTTTAACAACATGATTTTGGTATGATATATTAAATACCATAGCCATTAACGGCGTCGGCCGACGGGGTATATTTAGTATGAAAATAGACCCCAAGCATTACAAGTCAAGATATTGATAAATTCTTCGACAATACCTTGAAATTTGTTTTAAAAATGGATTTTTCTAAGAATAAAATTAATTATTAATGATATGCTTCATAATTTGGTCGATATTTTGGATTTTATTACTAATCATTAAGTCACGTAAGTGACTGGGGCACGCTCCCGTCTCGACGAACGTGGTTTCACTCGCACATGCGCGATGTTTTTTCTCGCTCGCATCCTGCAGTGAATGCAATTGCGGACAATAAAGGAAATTGATCATTTATATTTATTGTTTATACTTTTTTAGACAAATACAAACTTGGGATTCCAAATAGACCCCATCGGCACGGCTGGGTTAAAGGGTTAACATGCGGAATTTTGTAAATACGTCTGTGTATTAATGTCCATTATACAAATCAACAAAATGATGAGTTACCTCTTTTTTTTAAATATGATTACGAGATTTTAAGGCAACAAAGGGTTGTCACATTAACACTGGGAAAGGCGAAATCCAAGCGTAAATCCCAGAGTTCGAGTTGAAAATGACCCTGGTATTAAGGTCAAAGTTCACCCGAACGCAACACGACACATGCAACTTGTTGCAAGTTGGCAATGTAGGGCTGTTTAACAGATAGTTTGTTGCGCATCGTTACATTCGCTACTATTTTTATTGCGATATAAAAAAGGTTATTATATTTATTAATTGGTAACTATTTAGTGTAATATTTGTTTTTTATTACACTCGGAAGTTGGACAAACGCGATAAAAAATATTGGTATACAAATTGCGACCGTATTTTATTTCTGACTAAAAATTATTAATGCTGTTAAACACCGCTCCATTGTCATTTATCAGCCGGCTTTTTTTTCGTGCAGTTCAAAATTGTTTAATTATCAACCCCGGCCGAGGGGGGCGGGCTAAACTTTTTTATTTACACGAATTTAATATACAAATTTAATGGGTCGCATTTTTTGTCAGCGCCATGCCCGTGGCCTTTGCTCTCCACTTCGTATTTTTCAAAAAATAAAACATAAAAAAACATCCACCTCTCACATTTATTACGAGATTGAAGTTATTATAGTAGTGCCTGTTACGTCATCCTCGCGTATATGAGACAATCTGATAGATTGTTCAACACGACATTTTTTTTAATATAAAAATTTTCGCGGGGACGGTGAAAAAAAAAGAAAAACAGCGACGCCGTAATATTAAATAATACGACAGGGCGATGGGGATGGATTATAAGAAATTGGCCTCCCTCTTTTCGGAAAAGTGGGACATTTTTTCGCGAGTGCCGAGACATTAAGAGATATCGAAAGTATCTTTGGAGTATGATGGCGTTGGGCGAGTGGGATGGGAAAATAAACTTTTTATCTGGCTCCCAGTCATATTTCACACGTGTTACACCAAACTTGGTTTGGAACATTCAAACTGCGATATCAGGTGTTTGTCTTTGTGTTTTAAAGTTCAAAATCGTATCAGTTCGCATTAGTTTTGACCTTATTGTCCTGAGAATTATAAAAAAAAACATTTCGGTTTCAGCTCATTTGATTCCAAAGAATAAAACAGTTTTATCTTTTTTTTCCAAATTTAAATCTTTTCATTAATTATATTTACGTCCTTGTCTTTACTGTAGTAATAAAGGATGAAAATCCAAAAAAATCTGAGGAAAAACAAGTTAACATTTACTTAAGAACGTCCGAAAACTGAAACAGTTAGGGTATTCTTTAATATAATATAAAAATTATGAAGCCACAAACATACATACCAAAAATCACTGGGATATAAGATCAAAAAAATCCCATGCATTAATGGGATAAAGAGGATGCATTTTGTTTACTATTTATACTTTGATCTAATCAAATATGGGTAAGCTTTGATTGTGCAGCGAACGAACGTTTGGTTTTTCTCGAATAAATCTTTTAACCCTTTAATCGCCAAGCCAATTATATGGATTTTTACCGTACGCCGTATAAACTTCAAATAAAATTAAACGGCTAAACATATCGACATTCTAAGAATCACATTGCCCTCAAAAGATGTCTCTGAATTAATTTTCATTTAAAAATATTGTATTTATTCATAAATAAATTCGTAGTAGCGTTTGACGTGGCGCTGGTGGTTAGACGATTTCGCGTGCCTGCACGCCGTGGCGTGTAAACGGTTAATATAAATCCTACATGTCACAAACTTTTTGTGTTTGCCTAAAAAAATCTAAAGAATAAACATTATATATAATCATTGTCCTTTATTGTCTGTAATTGCGAAAAAAAAATTCAAACGACAATATTCGCTGCTGTAGCTATGCGCGCGATGTTTTTAATCGCTCGCATCCAGTACGATGTACCGCGAAAATTTATAATTTAGAAGTAACTCTACGCTATCGACATAGTCATATATTGGGTATATTATTTTAAAAAATATGTTTGAGAAAAAGACCGGGGGGTTATAAGATTATATAAGCGGAGAAAACATGCTTAGAATAAAAAAATAGATACAGTCAGCCCTCCTATAACGCTTAAGCTAGATCGCTGTTTTTCACAAAATGCAAGATCAAAATCAAATTACATATTTCGCCCATTTTTGACAACAAAATATAATACAAAACTATTTTTAAATAATGCGTCTTGGTATTACAAAGCGATCATAACCCGCGATCGGTGGGTTGTGCGTCAATGTTCTATGAAAATTAGCTTTAAGATAGATCAGGGTATAAACAAAGAGGCAGAACCAAACTACACCAAAATAGACTTCTAAAAGAAGGAAAATGCTGCTAATTAAATAGAAGAGTATCATGAATTACTTTTATTCTTAGAATAATCCATTATAAAAAAAAATGTCAAAATATTGATGACGAGTACATCAATAAATTAAATGCTTGGGGTCTCTGATAGACCCCTTTCGGACGACGCGGTTGTTTTCGAGCCGCCGTGACGGATGAGTTAACGCATCTGGCTATTTACCTTTTTTATACCTATGTGTAATTTAATTTTTTATTATACCTATGTGTAATTTAATCCTTAAAAACTTACTATTTTTATGAGTTTAAGTAATTATCTTAATTTTACAAAAAAAACCTTAAATATGCTATAAATATAAACGCAATCAGAGTTTAGATATAACACGGTCCAAAAAAATTACACGATTATTTTTTTATTATTTAATACGATTAGAGAGCTGTTACACTAACTGCACGTTTATTTTTAGAAGACATTTTACTTAGAAATAATCTATGAAACCATTCTCTCATAAAAAGATCACGATGTAGAACGGGATGTACAGTTTCAATGTTATCTTAACGAGTGATGGCACGTTATCAAGAATTGTATAGAGAACTGAGAATAAGCAACAAACTCAACTCTAAAATTGAGCATTAATAATGTTTAACACGGTATTCTCTGGAATTATATAAACATATCATTTGTTCACGGCAATAAATTAAATATTTAACAAAAAGGTTTCATACTACTGGCGAGGTAGCTTCCCGAATTCATTTACCCTTTTTCCGATCGTTTTTAACATTTCTCGCTGTCATCATGTACAACGATATATTGCCGTGTAATATTCAAAGGGTTTAAAAATAATAAAAAAAAAAAAAACATTTAGATTTTTCTTTACATTTTCATTTTCATCTTAAGATTTGTAACACGTATCACAGACGTCGCTATAGCTACTCTGGCGCCACAAGCTTCGCCAAGGATCTGTTAACATCCAATGTGAATATAGGTACCATGTCGAAGTATAAGATTACAGTTGTCAAGGGATGCAATACCCGGAAAATACAGCAACCAAAGTGCCACCCGCCTACCTCCCCCACTCCTAGCCCGAGACAGAATCTCCGACAATTGGAGAGATGGAACCATTAGACAGTGTTGTCGCACGTTGCACAGATTACAGCGGCAACACGCTCGGATTACGATAAGCCCACAATTGTTCCCACTCATTTCCACCAGGTGCAATTTCCCATCAAGATTTTCCACCTGGTGAAACTGGAAGGCGGTCATAAAGGCGGCGGTCGCTGCATCCCTGCCGGTGGCTGTCGGATCGGGCCCCGAATAACGATCAGAACCATCCCTCGTTACAATATTGCCGTATGCAAATGCGGAAAATAAACGGTGGATGGGGATAGTCTTTAAAAATAAAAGAATAAAAATGTAACGGCCTAAATTAATTTTCATGACGCACACTTAGCGCAGATGAGTACCTGAAACTGTACAATGTACGTAATTGAAAAAATATGTAAATTTTAATCGCATCCTGCATATCAAATCACACGTCGACGTGGATGGGGTGTGGAAAACGTTTTATTAAATCCAGCACACAAAAAAAAATGAGCGTGGACATCGTTTTGGAGATAATTGAAGACAATTTTCACGCGTTGGGCACAAAACATCCCATGCACATTCCGACTAATTAATTGGACTATTATATTTTTAATTTAAAAAAAATATATATAGTACACATATTATTACCACTCAAAGACCCGGTCCCGCGTTATTGCGGAAATTTTCGTAAACAGTAAATTCCGCCTCTTACCTGCTAACGCGGGTCTGCTATCGATATCTACGCTACAAAGCGTTTCTTTTAAAGTTTTACTACTCGACACAGTTTCATTCATTGCTCTGCATGCCCTTTGTAAAATATATGACATATGTATTTATTTATGGTTAAAAACTGTCCTTGAAATAATAGATTATTTGGATCGAAAACTTTCCAGTACTTACACATCGACTGTAATAAATTTAGATTTTTGTTTATCCATTCAACAAATGGATAAACAAAAATCTAAAAATGCTAAAATTACCTACATACTACATAAAGATATCGATTTGTTTTTTATCGTTTAAAATACAATAAATCATCATTTTCACAGTTTGAAAATTTTATTTCTTATCTAAATATTCTAATAATCTAATATAAGTATACTATGCGTATAATACTTCTTTTTTTACCAAATTATCTCCAATAGGAAAAGAGTTATTAAGCATTTTTTACAGAGCCGCGCAAAATCGCAAGACTGATAAAAAGATACGGGTTTAGGTGTAAGTTTCGCCTGAAAACAGCGGGTGCTTGATTGTTAACCTAGCCGTGACGATGGGGTATATTGGGGACCCCAAGTGTTTGATTTTTCTCGAATAACTCTTGTAATATAAATCCTACATGTCACAAATTTGAGTATATATCTAAAAAAAGTCTAAAAAAATAAATATTATAAATAATCATTGTCCTTTATTAACTGTAATTGTGAAAAAAAATAAAAACAACAATATTAGCTGCTGTTTCCAAGCGCGCGATGTTTTTTATCGCTCGCATCCGGTACGATGTGCGAGTGAAACGTGCGAGTGACACATGCTTCGAGAGTCCAGTCTGCGGCGAGACATCGCCGTGAGCATTGTTATTTACGCGTCATATTGATTAGTTTCAAAAATCAAAATATCGACTAAATTATTAAGCACATCATAAATAACCATTTTTATTCTTAGAATAATCATAAAAATGTCAAGATATTGATGAAAAATTCATCAACATCTATTAATGGAACAACGAAAAATGATTAAAAATCAATATCCTGACTTGAAATGCTTGTGGTCTCTGAGAGACCCCCTTCGGACGACGCATTTGTATTCGAGTCACCGTGACAGTTGAGTTATTAACTTGTTATTTGTGTTCTTTTCATCAGTTGACATCTAAACCGAAATATTTTTGACTGTAGACAAAGATGGACAATTATTTACCTTTTATTTATAATCTTATATGTAAGAAGAGGGCGCATGGATATGATTTATTTTACCAAAAATTAAAGCGCTTAGATAGCAAACTATTTATCACTCAACGTATAACCCTGACTTTGTTTCTTCCAATTATCTTTTTTTTAGATATCATTTTTGTAACAATGATGAGTAAAATCTATATACAGTAAACCTTCCTATAACGCTCCCTGCTATACCGTGGTTTTCCATATCAAGTTCGACAGTCCCTCCTATACCGTTCCCTCCTAAAACGTAAATGTTAAAAATAGGTCATTTCAAATATGCGAATAATCGACTCATTGAAAAATGATTGATGTATTGGTCTCGTTCAATTTATTAAATAAAAATAAAAAGTCCCCTTCCCAAATTATGTATGCATATCACTAGTTTCTATAACGCGGATTTTCTATAACATGGTCCCGATTTCTTCGTTATAGGAGGGCTGACTGTATTCCTTATTTTTAAATATGTGGAGAAACGTCATATTTATCGCATAAGAATATATCATATAAATAAAATCACAAAATAATATTTAAAAAATCACATAAAATATGGAAAGACTCCAGAGTATAAATATAACTATTTGATAAACTTCCACAAAAAGCTTCATAGAGCTTTTATTAGAATAAACAAGTTTCTTATATTATTTAGTATTTAAGGGAAAAGCTTCGAACCCTGCAAATGAAAATGCTCAGATCAATCATACCAATCAAAGAGCAGATTTCACCAGAAAAAGTAACATATGAAGCAGCAGTAGAGTCGGCATTTAGGAAGTTCATGAGGATCTGAGGATGCAATAAGCCATAGCGAATAACAGTATGCTCTGAAGGCGGCTAGTGGAGAAATCTGATCCTAAGTAACGAGACAAGGGCATGAATATTCCCAAAAACAACCAAGGGAATTAACGAAAACGTCTCTTCATGTAATAGTCTCTTTAGAAGAAAAAAACTTCAGTATTATTAACAGTACTTAACAGTTTTCTCTTCAAACTGTAGAAATTACTTTTGCATCACTAATAAATTTTCTCCATAAATTAAAATTTGAAAATAAAAATAGCTTCTATGAACTGGATTGAAGCCGTAAGATAGATGAGACAAAATGTTCCAATATTGGAACATTTTGTTTTTCATCACTACTCCAATATTCATCGACGGATATAAATTAAAATTACATCAGTCGATAGCTGACAGGTTGTGAGTAGCGTCTAACGAAGTATTTTTTCAAATCTGAAGTTGTGGGAGTGAACAGTGATTTTTTAAAAGCGTTGAATTGAAATTACCATGAATTTTGAGGGGAAAAAATCAGGCAAAAATGTTATCTTGCGCATAAAAACTTAAAAAATTCTATTCACGATAGGTTAAGAGATAAGTAAATGTAGAATTCTAACTATAGCGCAGCAGAATATACGAAAAGCGATTGACGATATTAGACTTTTGGACCTCAGCATGTAGAAGTCCAATCAATTTAAAATTATTACAATTCTGCAAACATCGACTGAGCTCGTTCCATGCCATGACGCGAATGGATAATCGCACAAACACAAAGTTTCACAATAGCAAAAGAACTGTTACCCATGGCGGAAACTACGTACATACATACACAGATCCAATGTTTATGGAACAACCCGTCTCCTCCCTCGTCTACCACCCACCGCCCCTCAACAGCTAACTGCCTCCGTTATTGCGTGTGCGCGCAATAACTTTTCAATACAGCTCCCGTATCTGAAGCGATTCAGCGATGACCCGCTTTCAGCCAACTGGAGTGCTCCGGATTTATTTATGTAGCAGGTACGAAGCGGAACGCCGATCCGGTTAGTGAGATAAGTTAGAGCGACGTTGGCGTTTTGTATAGACGTCCCGTCTCTGCGAGGTACCATATTGTGTATTGGGAATTGTGGTGATTTAAGTGCTGAAATATCCCGCGATAAGTTTCACGGCGCAATCTAATTGAAATTAATTTCAGATTTCTTACAAGTCACAAGGCGAGATATTCAGTTGTTGATAATGATTTGACTGGGGGAGTGAACCCAAGAGTTTGTCGGTCAGACGCCGGCGTCGTCGAACAACATCTTTCAGCAGGTTGGCGACCTCCAACTTGTTTCTTCTGCAATGAGAATTTATTGAATATTCATGCGACGCAACGGGCGTCGTAAAAGTTTGAATTTGATCTGCGATATGGCGTTTGCGTCGACGCCGAAATTGGACCCAATATCTTTGACGACTTTCGGAATTGCGCCGTATCGTTATGGAAACGCGACGACTGAACGGTATCCGGATGAAATTTAGTGTAATGGTAAAGTTATATATTGAATTTAAATCCTTAACCGTTTCAGTGCCGCGAGGTTTTAAGCTGAGAAACATTTATATACCGCGGTGTTTAATAAAAAGGTTTTTTTCGTAATTCCGTCTCCATAAAAACACAATTGACTTTCACAAAAAAATATAGCCAAAAATTATTATATAAAAGAGCGTTAATACGCAAAGACAGCGGCCACCGGTGGCCTTACGGTATTCCGCGTCATCCGTACGCAGAGGCCACCGGTGTCCTTACGGCACTGAAGCGTTAATACTGTAAGTGGTATGAAACGGCCGTGTTCCTCTAAATTAATCACCAAATTCACAAATAAAAAGTTTAGCATTGGCATCTCATTGTACAGATAAGCTTGACCCTGTAAAGGTTATGTGATACGTGGAAAATAAAATAAGGATTCGTTACTAGGACCACGGCGAGCCTTTACTCTTGCCGGTGATGGAAATGCAAACACAGTTTTAGACACACATTTATTGTAACCCATTATTTCTAAGCGATATATTAAATGAAGACAAGTTGACACGTACAGCCCCTTGTTTTCCCTGCTTGACGATCTCTGGCAATGACGGCACTCATGGCGATATGATGTCAAAAGTATCGGCAGGGAAACACGCTTCCTGATGATCTCCGACGAGAGGCCGACTGGGGGCTCTTCGGTGGCATGCCAGTCTGCGGTCTGTGAAGTCGGTGATGCTGAAGGCGGAGACTGCAGCCAGGCGTCAGCGATGGTGTCGGTCAGCTTGTCGGTGGTTAGTTATACCGTGTTCTTTAAAAGCAACAGCTAAGCAACATTACCTTTAAAAGCAACAGGGCTTTCTACCGGAGGACCAAATTATTTTTTCGGCGAAGTTTTTACTCCGTTTTATCGCTAAAATATACTATTTTCCCGAAATCAGAAACAGATCAATTCATAGAAGAAAGTAGATCAGCATCGATTTGCATATCTATGGAAAGGTTTTAAAGGTATAAATGATAAAAAGAAATCTAGTAATAGAATAAATTAAGAGGGTTAAGATGGAGTTAAAGTTTTTTTTTAAACATAAATTTAAAAAAAAGTATTAACGAATTTTATAAAGAAGAAAAAATGATGATTTGCCTAACCAATCCGTCACGGCAGCTCGAAACCAACGGCGCTGCGCGATGGGATCTATTTTGTATGAAAATAGACCCCAGCATTTCAAGTCAAGATATTGATAAATTCTTCATCAATATCCGACTTAAGACACTAATAAATGGGTTATTATAAGGATAAAAAGGCTCGTCGTTGCATGCGGTTTCACTCCCACTTGCACAAGCGCGATGTTTTTTTCGCTCGCATCCGGTACGGAGAGAACATGAATCGCGATTTTTAAAAACCGCGTAAAAAATCTTGTAGAAATCGAATGATGACTATATTTTTATTTGTTACAATATTAATATTATTATTATACGAGTTTGCTAGAATCAGGTTCCATTATATGGGCGCCTTATGACGCCTTGAATTCCCATCAGATTAGAGAAGATACAGAAAAAATTTCTTAGGTATCTTTACTTACGGGAGTTTGGATTCCACTCAAGTTTATACCCCCAGCGCATGGGTAGAGGGCTGTCTGTGGTATGTAACCCTCGAGAAAAGAAGATCGTTTTACTTGGCAAAGCACTTCTTCAGGCTGATGATTAGCGCAGTACATAACCCCCTTGTACTGTGCGAGTTGCCCTTGTTGGGCTATGTCTTGAGAAATTCTCATTACATACATAGAACCTTAGTAATAAGGTTGCTATGCGATACATTGGTTCGGAACTTGCTTGAATCAGGATCTATGGCGCTTCAAATATCATCAGGCTAGAGAAAATCCAGATGGAATTCTTAAGATAACTCTACATGAGGGAATTTGGAATTTATCCTAGCTTATACCACAGTGCATGGATTCAGGTTTGTCTGGGGTATGTAACTCTCGGGAAAAGAAGGTCAATATACTTGGCAAAGCACTTCTTTAAGCTGTTGGTTGGGGCAGTACATATCCCCCTTGTACTGTGCGAGTTGCCTCACTACCAACGAGCTAGTTCGCGTGTGCTTTTTCTTCCGCCAAATGTGAGGACATGTGCTCTCGGAAACTCTCCGGTAAACCAGAGCTTTTACTCTGCTCAACCACTTGACCGACTATGTAGATATATTTTATGTTAAATATCGCCATTTCGTTGATATTTTATGACATTCTATAATTTCATATAAAATATCAACGAGCACTAGCAACGCACTAGCTAATGACGTTATTTTAACACATATTTTATCCTACTCTTTACTGTTATCCCTATAAATTTATACGTTATTTTCTTAATTTCACCTTTTTCGTTGTTATTTTACATTTTTACTTTAATATATTTCTGCTATTTCTGATGTTTTTATTTCAGATTAATAAATAAATAAATTATTTATTATATGTTGAAGGATTTTCTTTAACTCTATATATCCACTGTATATTTTCATGAGATTTTTCACACGCTTATCTCTCGAAAGTATCTCTCGTGCAAAAAAAAATAATCGAGAGTATTTATATATATATTTTTTTATTAAATGAATTTTCTGCCAAAGTTTTTTCACCAAAAAAAAAATCACCGATATTTTTCGCCAACGCAGCCAGTAATGCGAACCGCAACTTTTTGCGAAACAACCACTGCGTGACGTCGTATAACCCCCCCCCCCTCCCCCGAGTTTTCGCACCGTAACGTTACAAAGTCATCGCTGTAAAATGTCTGACAGTAAAACCCCGTACATACCATACGTGTATGTACGTGTTTAATTCGACAAGATGCGAATTTTGATTCGTGGTCCGTGACGAATACCTGAACACCCCCAATAAAATTCGCATTAATCCGAGCGCCAAACACGAGACACGTTGCGATTTTAATTATTGAAATTTGAATTATAATGTATGAGGGACGTGAATTTAATGGCCTGCTTCAAAAATATGTTTATGGCGACATAAAAATTCGGCGATTAAGGACACGCGCCCAGAATTAATTGTCGCCGATGGGAGATGTGTCTTAAATTTAATAAATGTGTTATCGAAGCATTTGCACGTGACTGTACTATCAGCTGTCGTTTATTTAACCAGATAACGTCTAAAGACGGCTTGTCGATACTCCAAATTGAAGATCCTAGCGAAATAAACGCGCGCAATTTCTCTCCCCCGCGTTAAATTTCCTTTTTCGATTTATCAGCGATAAATGGACCAGGAGGACCTTTATCGCCTGGCAATACTGCGGAGAGATGTATATTTACAATAAATTTTCAACCCGTTTCGTTCGACGACAGTCAGTTCACGTACTGGTCAAGCGTGCATGACACGAATAAATATGACTAAATTCGAGATATATGCAAAAATTAAAATTTCAGTCAGAAATTTCATAATATACCCTCAATTCTTTTTTTACGCGGTTTTGAAATAATACTGGCCGCTAAAGAGAACGAATACTATATATTTAAACGATTTTTTATTCTAACACGATTCTCAAAAACAAAATATTTATATATTAGGTCATCCCGAAAGAAATCCATTATTTTAATTTCCAACTTAAAACTTTTCATTTTTTTAACCGTGTCAATCACCCTTATTACTAACAACTAACTCCCGCATCTCATGCAAGCTTTTTTTATCCCGTTTTGATTGAAAATACGAATCTAAATGATTTTTGATTTCATCTACATTTTATCCTTTTAATGAACGCTCTAAAGACAGAAATAAGGCCAACCTTATTTCTGTCTTTAGAGGGGCCCCCTAAGACCCTATACATTATTTTATAGAATTTAGTAGAGCTTCAGTTTTAGCTTCACTTGTAGGACAAAATAAATTACGTGTTTCCATAGAAAATGTATTGTTATATTGTTTAATATTAACACTAAGTAAAAGAGAAAAAGTTTGCGAACTATTAGGAAAAAAGTTTAAATTTCTAATGGATGTAGGAGACACAGTAATTAAAATATAGGTGGAGGATGTATTAAATACGTTTCAGATCATTATAGCGTTAACTAATAATTTAAAATAAATCGAATTTATAAAAAAATAAATACAAATTGACTATAAGAGATGAGGGTATATATTCTTTGTCCATTTGTCCAACCAATAACCCTCCCCTCCGCCTCAATTTTATGCAACTAGGGGCCTCTTTAATGTAATTATCATCAGGCCCCAAAAAGTCACTCTATAAAAAGACTCCACATTGACCGAAAAACTCTATTTTATCACTTTTACACTTTTTTTACAAACAAGGTCTATAGTGAAACGTAAAAAATAGTTTAATTTATTTAAATAAATATCCGAATCAATGTATTTTATTGAATAAGATGACAGATAAAACCCTATAGATGTTTCTTACACATTTTACCAATGAAAATCTTTTTTTATACGTTCGTAAAATACAATTAATGAGAGTAGAACATAGATTTGACCAAAAATATCTAGCGTAAAAAAGGTTAAAAAATTAAAAAAAAATATGTTACCCAAACGAAATTCCATAAAGGTTTAAGAATATATTAAATAGACCTTAAAGTACGAAAAAAATATAAGGTTCAACTCAAAAAAACTAGAAGACTTAGATTTAGACTGTATTGAGTTCGTATGAGCTAAGTGACAAGAACAAATGATGATGATTTCGAAAAAATCTCACAATTATTACGATTTTTAATGATTGAACTTCGAAAAATGTCTTACAATAATCATAACCATAACAAAACACAGGGTTTAAAGAAGTAGAAGTAGGATAGGAAACTTCTACTATCTTTAATTTGGTTAATTTATAATGATAATATAAAATATTTAAGAGAAAATTGTAACTCTTTCTGATTGATTGATTTGAAACTAGCACCTTATCCTTAACTTTGGTTAGCTAAAAAAAATAATAATGTAATGGATTTGAAAAGGGGACTATCAGACTTCTTTTAAAGTCTATATTTCGGTCTAACTTTTTAACATAATTCTTTTAAAAAATGCTAATCAATTATATTTAAAAAAAAAAGCTTGGGATTTTCCGCATATAATAATCAAATCGTCTGTGACTTAAGGGGTTAAATAAAAAACTGAAAATCTTCATAAAAAAAAGTATCAGAAAGGTGACTGAAGTTCATATTTATTGAGAAAATTACTTTATTGGTTGGATTGTTGAAATAAAAGAATACATTTAATTGTTTGAATATGTTCTAATATTATTTAGGATATGATTCTTCTAAATTGTAGCTAAAAAACATAAGGGTTTATTTTGTTTTTAACCTTTTTTTTAAAACGATCCGTCACAACGGCTCCAAACCAACGCCGTTTGCCGATGGGGTCCATTTGGTATGAAATGAATGTATGAAAACATACCCCAAAGATTTCCAGAAGTCAAGAATTGATAAATTCTTCGACAATACTTTGACATCGGCCCGAGACAACACTCGACTCATTGTTGTTTTTAATTTTTTTCGCAATTACGGACGATATTATATTTATTTTTAGGCTTTTTTAGATAACTACAAAAGGTTTGGGACATGTAGGATTTATATTAAACGAGTTTTAGAGAAAAATCAAAAACTTCGGGTCCCAAATAGACCTTTAGAAGGTTAAAATATTTTATTTGACATACTTTAAAGTTACATAGTGAAGATTAGATTATATGAAAAAGATTTTGAAATAATATTATATTATAGTAGAATTATCCAATGACTCCATATTTAATTTTGTTTTGATCAGAACTGAGATTTGCGAAAAATAATCAGCAAGAAAGCATTTCATGTGTGTTCTGATATGAAGGTGCATGTTTGCACATAGTTCAATACCCCTGAAATTCGTTCTGAAAGATCCTTGAATGCAATCCAATAAAAAAAAGTATTAAAAATTCCAGTTTATCCGAATTTAGAGAGGATAACCGAACACATGTCGGATGCTATATATTAGAATGGCATATACGGAATTCAAAGAATTTACGTAAGTAACTTATCTGGATCGATCCCGGAACAGACAGGAACGGAATTGAACGTTCGTGGTAAATTAAAATCCTCTATTTAAATTGGTAAAATAGAAAATTGTGGTAGATTATTTTAAATAAAATAAAGAGATTAGTCTTAAAATTAGGACGGTGTTATTTTGCATATTTAAGTTTTATTAAATAAATATTTATTTATACCCCATTATTATTTGTAGCATGTATTAATTTATTTACAACACTGTAGAGCGGTGGCCGAGCTACCGGTCGCTCACGAGCGGCATTTCGGTAGCTCGCATAAGATATTTGATCAAATTTATAAATTTGCCTTTCAAATTTTATTATCGAACCCCAAAATGAAATATTTCTTGAACTAAATTTCAATGAAATGCTCAAGTTGACGTTGTAAAATGAATTTCTAAGTAAAATAGAGAAGCAGTCAGCGATGAATTACAATGAGAACTGCTCCATACACTTTGCCTCTCTCTCTCTCTCGCTCTTTTTTATCGCCGCTCTAGTGGGAATGATAATCAGCAATGGATTTAATACCACATGGTCTTACTTTTGTGTGTGCACAAGGAGAATATAAGATCCCTATGCACCACTAGCTCCCGTCACCGATCCCTCACGGCTGCTCTAAACCAAAGGCGTCGCCCGATGGGGTCTAATTACTATGAAAAATACACCCAAAGCATTTAAAGTCAAGATATTGATGAATTCTTCACCAATATCTTGAATTAAAATAAAGAATAAAAATAGTTATTCATGATATGCCCTATAATTTGGTCGATAGTTTGAATAATGTCCATCGTACCGGATGCGAGCGAGAAAAAACATCGCGTCTGTCTTAAATTTTGTTTCGCAATTTCGGACAATAAAGGTTTATAATAATTAAACTTATATGCGTTTTTCATTATTAACTAGGTGTGTTTTATGTATTCCTTGATCTCTAAATATATTTACCGCTAAAAAAGCCTATCGGTGGTCCGCCAGATTTAAAATTATGGATTCAGTGAGCCACGAACGCTGGTTTATATTGTTTTTTACATTTTTAAATTTAAAAAAAAATATTTTAAACTCCAAAATTAGGTCACATCCTTATTGAGTCTGGCAGCCACTGCTATAGGGGATCATAAAAATATAAACCCTAGAGGTTATTCAACGTATGCAGTTTGCTGTCGGCATATATAAAACAAAACTCAATTTGCAGACGTTGCAGTGGCTATACTATTAATATTTAATATGATAAAAATAATTGTATCAAGTCCTGAAAGCCCCCATTAACCCGTTTGTATATACATAACTCGATTTGTAACGGAACAGTGTAGATTTGCGAATAACTCCCGCCGGCACCGGATGTGTATTTCACGTTCAGCTTGTTTTCCCTCGAATCCCCCGGGAAAACGTGCTACGGAAATCTTCGCCGATAAAACTCTAAGGCCAAAATCTAAACGCAGCCTCATATCGATGCAATTAATATCAAAAATGAGGTCGCAAAAAATCGGATTTAAACCCAATCAATTCCGACAAACAGACTGAAATTAATATTCATGAAACGGCGCATATTCAGCAGCTCTATGATACAGTGGAACCTCGATTCATCGGTGTTTTTTTTTTTTCAAACGATCCTCAAGCGGAAATACGATAGATCGGGGTTCCACTTTATGTATGAATAAACAGAATACTCGGATCACATAGTTTCTCTTCATTATGATGATTGTGTGTACAGCAATATATCCTCTACCTCCGCGCACTTGATCTCACAAAATCAACACACCAAACGGCATAAATCAACAATCGATCGATCGAGTACACCGGAAACGGCATCGGATACTAGCGGAAGTACGACATTTCACTCATGCCGCAACAGACACAATGGTGCGCTAAAAATATCGTAGCAACGGAACGCAAACCACTAAAGGCAATCTGCGTCTCTGTTGCT